>JAJEJO010001868.1:81440-143083 GCA_020662805.1 Glaucomys volans
CCTTTCCTTTCCTTTCCTTTCCTTTCCTTTCCTTTCCTTTCCTCAGTACTGTATTTTATTGGATTTTTTTTCTATAAAGTATGTTACTGGGACTTTGGGCTGTGGGATCTGAACAATGAATATACAGAACTGCCTGCAGTTTTTCTGTCATTTTGAAATGTTTCAAAATAAAAAGTTCAAAATACTTGTTTCTGATCAAGATGATATAACAGAAATTAGATAGTTGAAGTTATTCTTCTGCTTTAAGCAGCTCAAAAACTGGACAAAATATATTAAGCCATGGTTTTTGGACATTGTAGTCCCTTAGAAACGGACAACAAACAAGGCAGGCCTTTAGTAACATTATTTACCAACTGGAAACCGCTCAGGACAAGGAAGGAGAACCCAGACCGTTCTTGGAGATCACCCAGGGCTAGGTATAGTTAGTTAGCATTTTCATGAGACAGAGTGGGCCGACCTCGAAATTCATGGTTGTTGAAGCAGTCCTCGGAAGGCATCACATTTCAGTAGTGGGACTAAGTTAGATCTAGACTCAAAGGTGTCCAGTCGAAAAGCAAGCCTCAAAAGGATCCAACTAATTTTAGTTTTACATCAGAACAAAATCCAACACTATTTAATAGAATACAACAAAACCCAGGAACCAGCATATAAAATTCACAACATCTGTCATCCAATAAAAAAATGAAGCACGCAAAGAAGCAGGAAAATACAACCCCTAAAATGAGGGGAGTCAATCACAGAAAGAGAATAAGAAGTGATAGAAATAGCTAACAGATAACAGTGTTAAAACAGCTATTATAAATAGGTGCATAGGTTTTTAAAAGCTTAGAACTAAGCATGATAAGGAAAAAAAAAAGATATTCAGAAAGACCCAATGGAACTTCCAAAGAAGAAAGATAATTTTTGAAATGAAAATATACTAGATGTGATAAAAGATCAGTGAATTTGAAGATGTAGAAATAGACACTGTGCACAATTAAGCAGCGAGACAAAAGTCAGGGAAATACTGAGCAGAGTGTCAACGACCTGTCAGTGTAGTATCACACACTGTTCCTCAGACAGAGGAAACCTGAGAGATGCCATTCACAGAGGACCTGCCCCCCAGGAACCGTGGAAGGAGATCCTTCAGTCAGAAAGAAATCCAAAACAAGTCCGAGTGTGGATCTGCGCACAGGAATGTAGAATGACAGGAGTGAAAGGGAATATGTGGGTGAATAATTTAAAAATCTCTTTAAAAAGTTAATGGGTTTGCTTAATGTAAAAACACCAATGTATTGGGGGGTTTTGGCATAAATAGAGGTTGATTCTTATGATAAAAACTCTTGGCTCACTATCACAGAAAAGGACTTTTTACATTCACTTAAGAACATCTGTATAAAACCTACAACTGACTTCATTTTTTTTTTTTTTTCCCTGACGTAGGGCCTTAACTTGCTAAGGCTGGCCTTGAACTTTTGATCCTCCTCTGAATTCATTCTTAATGGTACAAGATGGTGATTTCCTCTTCAATCAGAAACAAGGCACTTTCCTTACTTTTCTTCACATGGTAGTAGAGGTTCTAGTTAGTACAGTAAAGCAAGAAAAAGAAATAGAACCCCAACAAATAGAAAAGGAAGCGGTGAAAATGTCCATGGGTAGATAGATCATCTATGTGTGGAATCTTAAGCAAAGTACAAAATGTTCCTAGATCTGGAAAGTATGCTTAGCATTGTCACTGAATGTAAGATCCGTGTATAGAAATCAGGTGTTTCTCCATGTTGCAACAAGCAGCTAGAAACTGATTTTGCATCAAAAAATATGAGATAATCTTGCTGAGAGAAATAAGAAAGACTCAAATGAAGAGAGTCATTATGACTATGGATTGGAAGTTTGAAGGGTAAGTTGTCATTGTTTACCTAATTGATCTGGAGAGACCATCTGATCCCAGTCAAAAATTCCAGCAGGCTTTATTTTTCTTGGTAGGAATTAATAAGCCAGTCCTAAAATTTAAGACTGAAAAGAATTTAAAGTCTAAAAATGCACGGAGCCAAAAACAATTTGAGAAAAGAAGTACAATATTGGAGGACCGGACTATCCCCCCTGATTTTTAAATCTGCTGTAAACCACGGTACTCAGGACAGTGTGTTACTGGCATTAGAAGAGACCGGTAGCACAGCAGCACAGGAGAGAGAACCTACCCACTTAATGTTTTATAAGTGCAGTAACTCAATAAAGAAATTAATCTTTTCAACAAATGGTGTTAGAACAGTTGAATACCTTTATGCCTCCTCACCCCTAATATGACCCTCCATTCTTATTCATGCCATATATAAGTTAACTCAGCATGGATTGTAGCCCTAAGTGTAAAACTTGTAGAGGAAAACAAAATAGAAAGTCTTGTGACCTTGGACTGGGCAGAGATTTCTTCAGACACCAAAAGGACAAAGTAGAAAGAAAAAAAAAAAAGATTTCTTTAAAATTTAAAACCTTTGCTTTTCAGAGATCATTAAGAAAATGAAAAGAGAAGCCATTAACAGGAAGAACATATTTGCAAAATATATCTGCTACATCTGTATCATGTAGATATGATTATATGTGTATATGTATATATTTATATATAAAGAGAGAGCACACTTTTACAACTTAAGTGTAAGCAAACAACCAATTAAAAATGGCAAAAGATTTGAATAGACATTTACTAAAGAAGATATGTGAATGGCCAGGAAGTAGATGAAAAGATGCTCAAAATCATTATTCATTCATTAAGCAAGTACAAATTAAATCCACTATGAAACATTGTTACACACTGCTGTAACATCTTAAATTTAAAATACTGATAATACCAAGTTTCAGTGACCCTGAAGCAACTGGTATTTCCATTCCTTGCTGGTGGGAATGCAAATCAGGGACCGCACTTTGGAAAACAGATTGACAATTTCGTATAAAAGTGAACATAAACTCACATGTAACTCAACATTCTCACTCTTATTTATTCCAGTGAATCAAGTACAAGTACAACAACTTGTACTTGATTGTTGATAGGAGTTTATCCATGATATCTCTAAACTGAAAGCAATTAAAATGCGTATCAGCTGGTAAGTGGATAAATTCATTGTGGTGAAGGCACACAATGGAACACAATACAGCAGTAAAGCTGAGGAAACTACCGACCCGTGCAACCTCACAGATGCATCTCAACAGCATCATGCTAAGTAAAGGAAGCTGCTTGCAGGAGAGTACACACGACAGAAAATTTCATTTATCTGACATTCTAGAAGCAAAACCATGACAGGAAACGGTTGAGCAGTTGCCAGGGGCTGGACCAGGGAAGGGACTCATGACAAAGGGGTGTAATGGAACTTTTTGGGTGATGCAGTATTCTAAGTTTGTGGTTGTAGTGGTTCTTACAAGGTAGTAGATACTTGTCCATTCTCATCAAATTGTACACTTACTGTTGATGGTTTTACGTATTTTTTTGTGGTGCTAGGGATCAAACCCAGGTCCTCCCTCATGCTAGTTAAGTGCTGTACCATTGAGCTATATATCCCCAGTCCACTAGGATGGCTTTCTTTTTCTTCTTTTGCATGTAGATTTTACCTCAGCAAAACAGATTTTTTTTTAAAGGCAAAGGAAAGAAAAAAAGTGCTCTTTTAATTCTTTTTGCAGTATGGTTGATGTCACTCTTGAAAAGGTAGTCCTTTTTGCCCAGCGGGAAGCTTGACTTTTGACCTTTCAGGTGAGAACCTGAACTTGTTTGTTCTAATTCCTAAGTGTTTTAACAATATCATGCTACCTTAGTAATGCTGAGCACAACTAGTGCCCAGATTCGGGTTTCTAAATATTAATGCTTAAATAAAAGGAATCAGAGGTAGGGCAGGTAAATATAAGGTAGAACATCTTTGTGGGATCATAAAATAAAGGCTTAAAAAAAATGATGGGGATGGGACAGTGCAAATAAATTGGAGCTACCATTGGCAAAGCAGAAAAAAAGGCAGCAACAAAATATGGTGACAGTAGTTGATTATAACCCAAGATCCCCATCCCAAGATCCAGGCTTCTTGTGGCAAAACCAACACTTGCTGGGGACATTTGCTTTTGAATCTGAATGCCCAAGTGAGATACTAGGTGCTCTGTGGATTCAGTGTTCTTCTCATTTGCCTTAGGTAACTCAAAACCAACTGTAGTTTGCTGTAATCTAAGAATTTTATGTAGGGTTTTTTTCATGCTTTTGCTTGAAAGGTATGATTTCAAGATTTTAGAAGATTTGAAATGGGATTTCTAAAGTTTGCAAATGTCTGGAATTTTCATGGTAAATTTGAGAAGACACTTAATTGATTGGCACTGTGACTATTTTTTTTTTTTCCTGCGGTGCTGGGGATTGAACCCAGGGCCTTGTGCTTGCAACGCAAGCACTCTACCAACTGAGCTATATCCCCAGCCCCTGGCACTGTGACTATTGAAACATTTGTAAGCCAGGTGTGGACGGGCATGCCTGTAATCCCAGCTGCTCAGGAGGCTGAGGCAGAATACTGGAGTTGGTGACTTCAAGACTAGCCTGGAAACTTGGCAAAAAAGAAAGTGTGAGGGGCCAGGTGAGGCAGCACATACCTGTAGTCCTAGTGACTAGGGAGGCTAAGGCAGGAGATGGCAAGTTTGAGACTAGCCTCAGCAATCTGGGCAACTTAATGAGGCACTGTCTTGAAATTAAGAAAGAGAAAAAAAAAAAAAAAAAAAAGGCCTGGAGACTGCACCTTAGTGGTAGAATACTTGCCTAGCCTTGAGCAAGACCCTGAGTGCCACCTCCAGTAACATACACACATATGTTATAAAACACAAGTTAATATGCTTTTACTTTTTAGTGTTAACCCTTCAGATTATTTTTTAAAACCCCTTTTATCATGAAAAATTAAAAACACAAAATTGGAGTGAATATGTGATGAACCCCTGTATTTCCATTAGTTATCAGCATTATTTTGAAATTATTTCTAAATATTGCATAGTGATGTCACTCAATATGTGGGTGTTTATTTTTTGATGATATATATATTTTCCTTGTAGGAATAAAGTCTTTTTTAAAAGAAGAGAAGAAATAGAGACTAAGACTTACTGCACGCTGACCCTGGGCCATGCCCTGTGCTGGGATATCTTGCTCCCGTCTGATCCAGGGGAGGAGGTGGCAAAGATGTTTTGGATTCCTTTGGAGTTTAATTCACCTTAACTCATCAATAGGCCATAGGTAGAATTTGAGGGTTTTTTTTTTTTTTTTTTGAATACCAGAATTAAATGTTGATTATAAAATGATGCAGATTATGATTGGAAAGAATCCAATCACTAATCAGATTATTACTTATAAAGTTGTATGCACAAATTACAATAATTTGTTACATAATATTGTACATGGAAAGAATTAAAACATTACCAAGGAGTACATGGTGAAAAAAATTTGTCCTCCTTTTTTACCCACTACCAAGCAGTCCCCTGACCCCAGAATCCCATCTCTTCCCTGGAGGCATCTGCTTTGGCCAGTCATTGATACGCTCTTCTAGATATCTTCTACATGGTTTATGTAGAAGGCCTCAGAGACTGTGTGCAGTGATGTCTCTTTCAGTCTTGCCTTTGTGGAAGAGCTAGTCCAGAATCTGTGGTTTCTCCATCAATCTGTTTTTTGACTCTCAATTGCCATAGTCTCACAATGTACCATTGCCTTCTTTTCAGTTTTCTGTGTCTTAATTTCTTATTCTTTCTTGTTTTGAACTTGAGAGCTCCTAAATATGGAATTCATCTTTCCTTCCTCTGCCTTTGTCTCCCTTTCTGCTTAGTGATCTCATGTCTGGTCTCTGCTTATGTCCTAATCAGTCCCTTCATTGGTCCTTAAACCCATTCAGATTATAATCTAACATGCAGCTTCTAGAATATTTCCTATTTATTTATTTGCTGTAGGCAACAAAGCCCAGCCTCAGGACAACTTGCAGCATCTGGGCAAGAGTAAACTTCATTCAGCTTTTTCCTGTCAAGACCCTCATGGTTTAGCTCTTCCTCATGATCCTTGTTCTTTCTTTTTTTTTTTTTTAGTTTGAACCAGGGATTGAACTCAGGGACACTCGGCCACTGAGTCACATCCCCAGCCCTATTTTGTATTTTATTTAGAGACAGGGTCTCACTGAGTTGCTTAGGGCCTCGTTAAGTTCTGAGGCTGGCTTTGAACTCGCGATCCTCCTGACTCAGCCTCCCAAGTCGCTTGGATTACAGGCGTGCGCCACCACGCCCGGCTCTCATGATCCTTGTTTTCACTGGTATTAATCGCCTATCAGCACCTCTTCTGTGAGAGCAAAACTTCTTTTGTCCTCTCAAACTTTTATACTTCCTTTTTGTCTCTGGCCCACAGTTCAAAGTGCTATTGTACAGAGTTGATGAATGGAGAGGTACACGTGTAGTTTAACTTTTTGTTAAAATGCTTTTTCCCTTGTAGAGTTTCTTTTGACTTTTGCTTAATTTCTTATAGGCAACTGTTTATTTACATGGTGAAAATTGAGATTGCCAGCTGTCTTTATAAATACTTAGTTTCATTCAATTAATTGATCCTGTCTATTTAACTGTTAAGAAACTGAGACCAACTTCAGGTGTAAGCTCAAGGAGAGAAGCTCATGATTAAAATGAGTTCTAATCAAGAAGGTACCAAATGCCATAAGACAGATTGTTGTCCAGGAAGTGACCAGTATTTGACTTTTTAATTTGTTAACTTGTTTTAAATTTTATGGTGCATGGAAAAGATCAAAGGGGAGGGGCAATACCAATTGTGTTTTCTTCCAAAACCAGTTCAGCAGTTATTTACCTTTCAAGTAATTAACATAATTACCATTATGCTAAAAAGTAATTTTGGAAAGTTGTGCCCTGAGCTCTTATGACTCCATCGGGACAGTTTTAGTTGGGACTTATCTTTTTGATGGAAGCCTAATTGCAATTTTGGCTTTGTGCACACAAACAGAAGCAGCTAATTGTTTAGGCAAATAGCAGATTAATTTAAATATGCATCCCTAATAAAACAAAAATGGTATCCATTATGGTCCTTGTTCCCATGACGAGGAATATAAATACTCTGTGCAAGTACCATTAGGCAGAGGTCTTAAGGATTGTCAACATTATTTCACAGTGGTAGCACTTTCCAGATACCTAGTAATCTTTACAAAAGCTAACATAAATCAGTTTAAACTCATTTAGATCCCATTTCCACTATATGCAGTTTCATTACCACACTCTGGCTGGCCTCCTCTGGGAGGTGGGAGGGGCATGCTGCAAACTGGCATGGGTGCCCATCCACAGCTGCTGAGCAGCTTTATGTCTCCTCCAAAGACCCCCCCTCATTACTCATGTCATCATTAATGACTGTTGCTCGTCTAGGGCCACTGGAGCTCGTTCTGTCAAGGCTTCTTTCCTTTTTGTCAAGGTGGAGGGTCCTGAGCCCAGGAAGCAGGTGGGGCTGCCAGACCCTACCCCCACCTAAATTTTGGGCCTCGGTCTGTCCTCATTGTCTTCTTTCAGATTGTTTGAAAGACCCAGTTTCTTTTGTCTGCATCCTTTCATATTTCTTACAAGCAGAATAGTACCATTTCATCCCAGCACTATATCAGAATTAAACATAAAAGGTCACCTGCTCTACTTTCTAGTCTGATGTGAGGCAAAATGGGGGCCATTAATGCTGACTCTCAAGGCTTATGCTTGGTGCAGGAAATGGTGGCAGAGACCTGCTTCTTAAATCACTGAGAAACTGCTTAAAACCTCCCTTTGCCTTTGCCGAGAATTTTTCTTGTTTTACTTTGGTATAATATGCAGGGTGGATGTGGTAGACACCTTTTGAGTGTCTCCTTGCTCTGAGGTCCCTTTGCAGCCCTTCATGAGGAAGGCAGGTGCATAGGATTTGAGTTGCCTTTTGGCCTCTGCTGATTGGACAAGGGATAGGGAAACCGTTCATGAACTGGGACTTAGGCTTGTGGACTTGGAGTAGAAGACCTTGTGAAATGGGGACAGTCACTATTCTTCATCAACTCAGGGACAAGAGAAAGAGGGATTGTGCAGAGAAGAAAAATGAAACTGTGTCGAATTGAAGCCAAGCCCTGCCTTGTTTCCTTTGTCTCTCTTGTTCTGGTTCTGATCCCTTCTAATCTCCAAATGCATTTCCTACCCTCAGGCTGTGTGGCAATCATACCTTTTTCATCTGTTTTCCTGATGTGTTTAAGCCAATTTCATTGGATTTCTGTTTTTTACAACCAGATGTTCCCTTACTGAAAGGCGAGACAAACATCAGCGAGCCATTGCTGATGTTAGGCCATGTTCAACCCTCAGCATTCACCACTGTGGGAGGAGGGGAGAAGGACACAGCCTGCCACTGTGAGTCCACACGATGTCCAGAGCCCAATCTCTTCATTACTGTCTGCAGTATGATAAAACTTGGTCTTTCAAACGAAACAGTATTAGATTTTTTTTTAAATACCTATTTGACAAGCAGATCTCTTTGGCTCTGATAGGCATTGACTGCTTCTTCCTTAGTCATGCAGTGAATGCGGACCTAATTCAAGTTGAAGTGTTTGGAAAAGCTCGCCGTTCCTTTGTTTGGGACCTGAAAATGGTATAATACTGTGACAGAAGGTTAAACATTTTATGTTTTAGTTACTAAAATGTTTATTTTCTTCTAGTATGTGTTTTGTGAGATTTGGGATCACATTCTTCTAATCTTTATGTGCCCCCAGATGAGATGCTTTGTAGATGCCACTAGAATGTCAGTCCATGCAGTCAGGGACTTTCTTGGTTTATATGATTCACTATAGCATCCCCAGTGCCCAAAGCAGTGCCTGAGCACAAAGTAGGGGCTCAATACATATTTATTGAATGCATTATTATATTAATTCCTTTTTGACTGTCAGTATGGGTGATAATCGACTACAGTATTATAGAATATTTTTATAATTCAAGTAGTCACCATTCAAGTCCCTGAAGTTTTGAGGTTGTAAAAGTAGCTATGATTAACTCTACTAAAAGTTGACTATTTACAATACTAACCTTCACTAACACATCCCTCCCTGTTGGCTGCTGTGTCCATTCTTGCCCCTGTGCTTTTGGGTCACGTACCCAGCAAAGCAGTTCAGAGTGAAATTGCAAACATTGCAAAAGCTTCATAATGTTGTAAGTGATATTGGAAGAACACCAGAAGTGGGGATTTTGTGGGTAAAAAGAAATGGCTCTTTTTCTTAGTATTTAAATCACTCTAAAAGATAATTGCCTGCTTATGCAAAAATAACAATGTATGCAAGGCTTATAACATAATGCAGAAATAAAAAGTTTGACAGGAGCACAAAGACTGGGAGGGAAGAGATGCAAGAATATTGCTGTCAAGGTCTCCCACTCTGAATTGGTAAATACCCTTGAAGGTGGACGTGGTAAGTTAGTCATGTATCTTAAAATGCTAAAGCAATAAATAAAATAACACATCAAAGAATTTTGACTCAAAAGCCAACAAAGGAATCAAAATGAAATAAACATATACTCAACCCAAACAATCCCCCCAAAAGAGGGTGGGGGAGGTAGCAAAGAATAGATAGGACAAACAGAAAACAAATAGCAAAGTGGGAGATTAAACCCAACATTACCATAATCGCATTAAGTATATAAAATAGTCTAAACACCCCAATAAAAAGCAGACTGATTGTTAGTACTGTCTAAAGAAACTCACTTTAAAGACACAAGGCAGAGTGAAAAGATAAAGATCCAACTCCCAACTGTAACCAAAGAAAGCTGTAGTAGCTTTGGCAAGGACAGACAAAATGGATTTCAGAGCAAAGGAAACCAGGGCTAAGAGGGGCATTGCGTATGATAGAGGGTCAGTTCTTCAAAAAGGGGTAACAGTCCTTGATGCTTGGGCACTGAAAGTGATGTTGGAGAACTGTGCAGTGACACCAGCGCCCTTGACAAGTGAGTCCAGCTGTAATTGAAGTGGAGAAATTGATAAAGATGATGGCACAACAGATGTTCAGAGAGAATTTGGCCATTAAATTAATGGAACCCTGGAATATATATATATTTATTTATTTTTCCAAAAAAAGTCCTTCTTTAATCCCAGCACTTGGGAGGCTGAGGCAAGAGGATCGTGAGTTCAAAGCCAGCCTCAGCAAAAGAGCAAAGAGCTAAGCAACTCAGTGAGACCCTGTCTCTAAATAAAATACAAAATAGGGCTGGGGATGTGGCTCAGTGATGGAGAGCCCCTGGGTTCAATCCCCAGTACCAAAAAAAAAAGTCCTTCTTAAGGTAGCTCTGTGTCTGTGAAACTCAACTTTGAGGGGGTGAAATGTATTTTATTGTATCCAGTTCTGTTGGAAAAATGATGCCAACAAAACCAAAATACTTGATCAATAGTGAAAAACGTGTTTATAGATAAACTCCATGTGTGCTTAGAGTGAGTTGTGGTTAAACAGCCTCCATGCTTGGCAGAATGGGTGAGTTTGTTGGTGAACAGCAGATACTCGGCAAGCTCAGAGTTATTTTATGCACTTGTAAACAGCCCTCATCCGGCACTTTTCTAGCTGAATTCCAGTTTAACCACTCCGAGCTTCTGTTTCTTGTCTTATGCAAAATGAGTTCATGGTGTACCTCCCTGAGAGGAGACAGTGAGTCTGGACCCTTGAACGCTCCCTGCAAGTAGCAGCTTTTATTTCTCTTGACTGTTGGTGGTGATGTCTCAAAGCATATGCAGACATATGCAGTGCAGAGCATTTTCCAGAGTCCTGTGTGAAGATGGTACATCCTGGACTGGGAGCACCCAGCTCCTGTTTGATCCATAAAGCTGTGGGCATTTCCTGCAGCGCTGCTTTCCTCTCTGAGTCAAAATGGAAAGAATATGTGTCATGAAACCTTTTGGGATCTGCTTCTCCTTAGAGAGTACTCTGTCTTTTACATTTGGTCATTGAGCTTGAGGAAAGTTCTGCTCTGTGTGCTCACCTGCTTAGACTGCTGACAGTTTGAAGGGCTTGCAAAGTGACCCAGATGTATTATTTTCTTTTAACTTTGGGTGAGCTGAATGATAGTTTACAGTAAGAGCCTAAATTCAAGGCATTTACAGTTCAGAGACTAAGTTCAAGGCAAGAACAAAGGAAGATGGGAAGATAGATTGGAAAGAGAAAAAAAGTGAAAAGCTTTATTCTAGGCAATATAGGAAGTTACAGGAAGTAGGACTAGATTTGTTGATGAGCAATAGAAAGGAAATTAGCATTATTGATAGATTCAGTACACTTTATACATAGCAGGCCCTGTAGAATACATACATATTGGAGAGAAATAGGAATGGCCCATCCTCAGCATTTGGCCTCCTAAGCCCAGCAGACCTGTGCAGTAGGTAATGTTACCTTTAGTTTTAAAGGCGAGAAGAGAGGCTCACAGCTATGGAGTAATTCCTCCAAGTCCTGCAGCCTAGCAAGTAGTGGAGTTGGAGTCAACCAAATAGTCATAGACTCTGTTGAATTTCTTGGTGAATTTTGAGAAATAAAATGATTGCATGATTCTTATAAAATTATACATATTAAGTGAATTTAAAGTTGTTACCTGCATGGTTTCTTTCTGCCTAGGATTTCTTAATATTTGGGACTTGCGGACTGGGAAGTATCCTATCCATCGTTTTGAGCATGATGCAAGAATACAGGCACTAGCCCTCAGCCAGGAAGATGCCACTGTTGCCACAGCTTCTGCTTTTGATGTTGTCATGTTGTGTCCCAACGAGGAGGGGTACTGGCAGATAGCTGCAGAATTTGAAGTTCAGAAACTGGTAAGCCTTTATTCTGGTGAACTTATTTTCTGTCCTTGGAATCTCTGAGTCTAATGTAAACAGTTATGATGTTGGCAGCTCCTATTCACCTGGGGCTTTCTATGGGATCTTGTTTCTATAAATCTCACTTCAGCCTGCAAAATAGTTGGTATTATTTTCTCCATTTACCCAGAATCCAGGAGAGCCTTAGCCTCAGAGCCAAGAAGTTGTGATTCAAATTTCAGGGCTGGGCTGCATGAATCAGTGGTAGCATACTTGTCTAGCATGTGTGAGGCCCTGAATTTGATCCCCAATACTGCAGACAGAAGACTCACAAAATATGCCACCCTCAGGACTGATTTTAGGGCCAGAGTTTCTCATCCCTGTGGTCCTCACCCTCGTTCAGATTTAAATGGTAGATTCTCACTCACCCCTGGAAGTCTGAGATCAGTTTCTGGCTGAATGCATGAGTGAAAATGAGTTCAGTGGTGTCATCCAGGTCCATATGGAAGGAAGGTTTCCATCCTACACTTTTCTTCATCCCAAGGTTGTCAAACCTGGGATTAAGAGCAACTCTTGAGTGAAAATAGATTTGAGTCAGTGTTAATTGGGTAGCCATGTTCCAGGATGTCATATGTGAAGCTGAGCCAGCTAAGAATTCTTTACATAGAGCTTATTTCAGAGTGTATGAGAATCTTGTGTGGTGGGAGATGATTTGGTAAGAAGGAAGTAGTCAAATTTGTCCAGGCTGAATTTGGATTTACTGTAAATAAGGTTGATTTTGGCATTAGTTGGGAAAATGCACAGAAAAGCCAACATTGAATAATGAATTGATGGCCTGACCTAGAACCAGCCCTTGTCTCTCTCTCTTTTCTCCCTGGTGGAAATTTTGTTAAATTTGAATAACTTAAAAAGCCGAGGCATCAATGTTTCACCTCCCGAGGCTTCTTCCCGTTAAGGATTAGATCTCTGCAGTTTGGAGAAGTCTTCCCTCAAAACTGCCTAATGCTGTTATCTTGTCTTGGGGTTTTGTTAGAAAAAATGTGAAAGTGCAATATTTCTCTTTATTCTCTAAACTACCACAGTGCTTATTATTTGGTCTCTGACTAAAGGGCACTGTAGGCCAGCAATAATTATGTGAACTGAGATGATTACTTAAGATGAGAGCAGGGTGCAGCAGAACACTTCTGTGGTCCCAGTGGTTTGGAGTCTGAGGCAGGAGGATCACAAGTTCAAAGCCAGCCTCAGCAACTTAGCAAGGCCCTAAGCAACTTAGTGAGACCCTGTCTCACAAGAAAAAAATAAAATGGGTTGGGGAAAAGCACCTTTGGGTTCAATTCCTGGTTTAAAAAAAAAAAAAGATGTGAGTCCCTCTATAAAGTATAAATCCTGCCTTGGCAACAAGGTGGTGTCCTGGCACAGACTGGAAGCTTTCTGAAGTACTTTACAGTTCCCAGCAAATGGCACAACCACTGTCAATCTGAGCCTTTTGGTCTGTCAAAAATCCAACATCAAGATGAAGTGAAATGGCTAGACTGGGAATGTCTACTTTAGGAAAATAAGGAATGAGTTTTAGGAGCGAGAGGAAGCACGCAGCTATTTTGTTGAAGGCATGTTTTATAATTTATTTTATGCCTATTTCTTCCCCTGGGTGATTAGTTGCCACACAAGGCACTGGTATCCCTAGAAAAAGTACCCCCAGCCCAGAAAGCTGAGCATTTTCTTCTTCCCCAGACACGTTTCCTGAATAGCGGTGGCAGTGTTCCCAGGTTTGCAGTGTTAGCCTAGAGCGCCCATCCTTTGTGATGGACCCATGGCTCCGGGTGTTGGGCTGCCACTTACACCGCTGAGCCCATGGATTAGGAGAGTCACCTGAATGTTTACTCTCTTTCAAGCTCCTCTGGACTGTCTTCAGAATTCCGGATTTTGAACTCATTTGGCATGCTGTCAGGGCAGTGCTGTCCTTTCACACCGTGGATTTTCATAATCACACTGTGTGTCTCACCTTCAGCACTCAGGCTCATAATTTATTCGAGGACGAAAACTGCAAATACGCCCCTCAAAAATAGAGGAAAGCAAATAATTCTTGCAAGGTGTTCCTCATCCCGTGCAAATTAGAGAAGGAGCTAGCAGTAGTGCAGTCTGGAGTCCTGAAATGCTTGTTTGTAAAGACTTCCTGCTAGGGCCAATGGACTCTCTGGAATCATTGGCTGACATGGAAACTCGGTGATAGCAGACAACTCAGATACTTTTGACCTTTTGGTAACACATTTATGGTATTTGTTAAATATGGTTTTGTTAAATATGGTTTTGTTAATTTTGAACTGAATGAATTAATTTTCTCAGTTTCTTGTACAAAAATAAAAAGCTGCCAGGTGCTGTGGCACATACCTATCATCCCAGCAGCTTGGGAGGCTGAGGCAGGAGGATCACAAGTTCAAAACCAGCCTCAGCAAAAGCCAAGGTGCTAAGCAACTCAGTGAGACCCTGTCTCTAAATAAAATACAAAATGTGGCTGAGGATGTGGCTCAGTGGTCAGGTGCCCCTGAGTTCAATCTCTGTTACTCTCACCCCCTGCAAAAAATCTATTTTATTTTGTGTCAAATAGCTGGTATATCCTCATGGTTCAGAATTTAAAAGAGACAGTACTAACAGTGGGAAATCCCCTTGGCACCTTGTCTCACAGCCCATTTCCCTTCTTGAAGGGAAGCATTGTTGGAAGGTGTATGCATGCACAAGTCAAGTGCATTGCACTCTTCTCTGTTCCCATCTTTTACACACATCAGCATGCTGGAAATCCTCTTACCTTGCATCCTTACTTTCTCCCCCAAATTCACCTTGGAAGTATCCCATTTGTATTACTTTATAAAAATATCTTCATGCTTTCTTCTGTGACTGCATGGTATTCCAATATATAGATGTATTTTAAGTTATTTAGTTATTAGTCTTTTGGTAATGGATTGTGAAGCTTTTCCAGTTTTTAGCTATGATAAAATAATACTTCAATGAATAACATTGTCCACAATTGTTTTGCATATGTGTAGGTTTATTTATAAGTAAGTGGACTTGCTAAAGTGGATTTGCTGGATGTGAGTGTGTTCATTTGACATTTTGGCAAGAATTGCCAGATTTCCTTTGATAAAAGTTGTACCAGAATTTATCCCCACCAACAGCAAGTAGTATAAATAGGAGTGTCCCCTACTTCATTTCCAGCCCGGTGTGTTCTCAGACTTACTGACCTTCACTGATGTGATAGGTGAAAATGGGTTTTCAATTAATTTTCACTTTGTGTTTTTCTTTTCAGGGGGTGCATTGTATGTCTTTCACTATGAACATCTTTTTATTTGAGCAAGAACTGTTTGTGGGGCTGGGGTTGAAACTCAGTGGTATAGACCATTTGCTTAGCACATATGAGGCACTGGGTTTGATCCCCAGCACCATGTAAAAATAAATAAAGATATTGTATCCATCTACAACTAAAAAAGTACTTAAAAAAAGAACTGTTTGTGTTGCATTTCCTGTAAATGGTCCCTTTGCTTGTCTTTTTCTGTTGGGTTGATGGTCTTCTCACTGATGTACAGGAGTAAATTGCTGTTTTTGACCACGTCAGGGGGACATTGTGGGACTAAACAACTCTTATCCTTTAACAGGTTGACTACCTTGAAATAGTTCCAGATACTGGAAGGTACCCTGTGGCAGTGGCCACTGCTGGAGATCTGGTATACCTGCTGAAAGCTGAAGACTCAGCCAGAACCCTCCACTACGTCTACGGCCAGCCTGTCACCTGTTTAGATGTCTCAGCCAACCAGGTTGCTTTTGGAGTAAAGAGTCTAGGATGGGTGTATGAAGGAAACAAGGTACAAAAATATCAAGATGTACAATTAACAAAAAACAAGGACATTTTATTTTTTATAAGCAGTTAAAAAATTAAAGCTGATTTTTTTTTCTTTTCAGCTGTATTAAGGCAGTATATCAGCTTAGAAAAAAAAACAGCTTATCAGCTTAGGAAAAATCCACTTCAAAAGATATAAAGTAAAAAGTGATTGTTTCCTTTCTCCTCCCTTCTTTCAGCCCCACTACACTGAAGAAACCATTAATAATTTTTAGGTATTCTTGTAGTAAAGTTTAATGCATAGATAGGTATATTTGCTTACTAAAAACATATCTATAGAAATGAGAGTATAGTATTGATAAGATTCATGCAATTCTGTATCCACTGTTTTTACTCAGTACTGTGCCTCAGAGAGCATTCCATCTTCCATATTCCAAGCTCCCTTCTCCCAGGTCCCGTGTGTGCTCACAGCCCCCGGCTGGTCAGCCTTTCCCTTGCTGTGCACACTTGTTTCTGTTGCTTTGCTGTCACTGGCAATGCTTCACAGCACATTGCAACTTGAACACAATCCTGTGTGGCATATCTATAGGATGTGAATGGACATTGCCAAATTGCACTCTAGAAAGGTTGCATCAAAAATTACATTCTCACCAACAGGGTATCAAAGTACCTTCAGATACTCTTTGAGAAGCAGAGAGACAAATTTTTAATTGAAATTCTTTGAGTGATGACTACATTTCATTACTCCACTGGTTTTTACTATCCTGACTGTAGACCAAGCTGATTTACAGAACTCTGCTTTTGTGGGGTCAGAGGAGAAAGGAATGAAGTTTTCGTTTGGTTTTGTGTTTCTTCCAATTTGCCTGCTCCCACCCCTGCTGGCAGTTGTTAGGATCCTGGGAAGGAACATCTGAAGCCAAGGGCCCCTTTGATAGTGGACTTCTCCTAAAGAAGGAGATCCCTTTCCACATCGCAGTAGTGTGAACTAGAAAAACATGAGGCTCTGGGTGCACGCTGCTTGGCCCTCTCACCTGCTGCCTCGTGTGACCTTGGCCAGGTTGCTTACCCCCCTTATGCCTGTTTCCTCACTTATAAAATGTTGGAGTTCCTAATAGTTGCAGGACTGAATGAAAAGATGTATGTGATGCTTTTAAGCACTAGTACCGGGCACAGGAGAGCTAACTATCTCTCCGTGTTTACTATTATTTTTACCACTCACAGTTGGACTCTGGGCTCTGGTGGTGATTTTCACATCCTTTGTATTTGACCCATAAGGTCAGATGTCACTTACAGAAGTGCCCGTTTTTACAGCCTAGTCAGTACTCAAGAATTGAAGCATCCTGGATTCTAATCACATATTCATCATCCCAGAAGACTGAGAAAGCAGTGGAAAATATGTCTGGCGTACTGTGATCTCTGTGAGAAGACAGCCTCCTGCTGGGGTCAGCCTGTTGGGCTGGAGCAGCTCTGATGCACTGTCACTGGACAGTCTGTGGTGCTGTAACTCCTGAGGTTCAGGTTCCTGTGAAGGGGGAGGAGCAGGAATTGGATTCCTAAGGCAATTTTCTTTCTTATGCTCTGGAAAGACTTTATTTTCTGATTCTGGTAAGCTCATTTATTGAGAAAGAGTCTATTTGCTTTTTAAATTTTTCATATATATTTTCAAAAGGCCTTTTTTGTTGCTTAAATTGTGATACTAGGGACTCAAACCAAGGGCCCCTTACATGCTAGGTAAGAGTACTACCACTGAGCTACACCCCTAGCCACATTTTTTCATATTTTTAATCCAGTTTAATTTTTAAAATTTTTTTAATTTTTTATTTTTTTGGTGGTTCCGGAGGTGGAACCCGTGGCCTCACACATGCTAAGTAGGCCCTCTGCCACTGACTGTAGCCCCAGCCCCTTTTCATATTTTTAAAGAATTTTTCATCTAGCTGGTCCTATTTCTTTTTGACCTATCTGAATGGGTTTATTACTATAAAGAAACAATTGCAGTGGATACATTTGAGAAACTCAATGGCAAAGTATCAGTTTGGCATAAAATTAGACTGGAAGGATTTCCTTCCTTTTCTTTTCAGTGCTGGGGATCAAACCCCAGTCCTTGTGGGTACTAGGCACACCTTACGAGCTACATCCACATCTCTAGAAAGATCCCTTAGATACAGATGTAAGCAAGTCTTTTTTTTTGGATGTCTCCTCAAAATTTTCAACTTATTTAAAAGTATTAGTTGTGAGATCAGCTGAGTAATACATTAATTTTATTAAAATTCACATTTAAAAATATGTATTCTCTCAAATAACTTATTTTTTTCTTTCTTTTAAATTAGAACTTTATAGTTACACATAGTAGTATTCATCCCAACAAACTCATACCTGCATGAAAATTGATATCAGTTCATGATCCTCTCTTTTCCCTCCCATCTTCCCTCACAAATAACTTATTACCTGATATTTTTCATTGTTGTTTTAAATTAGGAGTGGGAGAAAGTTTCATGCAGGAATGTTTCTAAATATCAACATGAAAACTGACAGTAGCATTTAGTCATCCAAATGTTTTGTGAGTACAACACCAAACCTCCAAATACGTGACTGGCTGATAAGAACTTGGTGTTGAGATGTGTCGCCAACATGATGCCACCCATTCCAGAGTAAGATGATAGAAAGCTTCCTCTGTGTGACTTTCCTTGTTTTTGTAGAGGGAGGACTTTCCATCTGATTGTCTTTAGTGGATTTTCTGCTTCCTCAGAAAAATAGCTATTTTTTAAAGAATTGGGTACAGTTTCCATGTGAGTTAAGCCATTTAATGGGTAGCTCTGTGAAATTTTAGTATCATCCTGCTATGTTATAATGTGATGTCATCATTCCCAAATAGTCTCATGTGCAAGGCCGAGAGTCATTTTGCTTGTGACTACCATGTTTTTGGCTATATCAGCCTGGCAACATGAGTCCCGGCACATTTTATTAGGTTGGTGAGAGACAATTAGCAGTGGAGTTTGCCTGGAGCCATGGATACTGGGGTTTGTGTCTGTGCCTCTGGCCTGCATATCTAGGATTCAGATGAAGGCTTTGTGAGAACAGAGTTTAGTTTATCTTTATTTGTACCCGATTCAGAACTGGGGTTTAGTTTTAGTGCATTATTGATTAACTGAGATAAAAGTAGACAGTAAAAGCAAATGCTGAAATAGAATTTTAGCCAGGAACCTAGATCTCCCCAACCTGTAGAAGCGCTCCAGGGGTAGTGGTAACTGTGAAGTGGAAAATGTCCTTGCACCATATGCTGACCACATTAGCATGTTACAGGCACCACAGCTGCAGGGCTATGGAGTAACGGTGGTTCAGAGCCACCCATTCATGTACGTTACTAGCCAGTCTATTGTGTGTTCATCATAAATACTTCCTGAGCGCCAGTGGGTTCCTGGCATTGGAGTATTAAACAGCATTACACACAGATTTCCACAAACTGGTAGTTGTCAAGTAACAAAGCTCTGTTAATAAACAAAGTTTTCTAAGGAGAAGAAACCAAGCAATTTAGCAAAAGCTTGTCTGCTCATCTTTAGAAAAAGACCTGTGATTATAGCTGGGTTTCGGTCCTCTCCAGCTCAGGTAGAAAAGACTCAGTGCTCTGCAGTCTGGGTTTGCCTTTGGGGCAGGAGTTCCCAGACTTGGATTTCAGGGGTCAGAATTAAGGGGCCACACTTAAAGTCATAGATAAAAATGGGTATTATTTTTGTCCTTTCTTTAAATATCAGATTTTAAAATGCTTTTTTAAAAAAGTAAATAATGCAACCTCCTGATTCAGAGATCAGAAGACTGGGGAGAAGGGTGTGCTGTGGGAAGACTTTTTCCTGCTGCTCTTAACCTGCCTCTCAGTTTCTCTTCCTGGAGCCAAATTACTGCTGGCAATTCCTTGTGTATCCTTGCAGAGCAAGCTCATGTACTCATGAGGAAACTATTCTATATGCTGTTAAGTCCCCCTTTTTAAAAATGTGAATGGTAAAAAACTGTTTTGCACCTTGCTTTTCCCTATACCTCTCTTGGAAATAGTAACTGTATTTCACTGCATCATCATCACAGATTTTATGCCAGTTTTTTTTTCCCAAAAAGGTGAAGTGTGACCATTATGTAAAGCTTAAAAAAAACCTGTGGTTTATTTTAAAATCATTTGTTACTAAACTGTCCTTGATATAAGATTAGGATTCAATGAATACATGTGAATATACTTTAATGTAGTGGCAGTGATTATGCAGTGAAACTCAAACTTCCTGGTGTTATTTTCTTCGTTGTGGGGGAACTTCATGACATTGCACCTTATGGATGTGCCTTGGTGAATCTGGCTAGCTCCGCTTTGGTGCCTGTTTGATTGTTCCCGGTCTTTTGCTATTGCAGGCAACACTTGGTCTACATGAATGCATTTGCAGGATTAATTCCTCAGAGAGACTTACATGGCCAAAGGGATGTGTGCCTTGATAATTCCGACAGCTGTCACCCTCCACAGAAGTTGTACCTTGAGTAGTGGTGGGTGACAGTGCATCCCATTCCCCTGGCAGTTCCTTGATATCTTTCCTCCTTTTGGCTTCGTAGAAAGATCACAACACAATGAAGCCAGGTAGGATGTGCTGAGATCTGACTGGTCTCACACTTTGTTTAATTATTTCACAGCTCTGTTATTCAGATAAATGACTAGACCACCTGACTTCACCTGGAATCAGAGCAGCAGGTCTGACAGTTCTGTCAGGCCGTTGTTACAGTGGAAAGAGCTGCATACACTGATGCATGTCCCTTGCTGGCACATTCAGTGTCTGTTTGAGGGGGTCTTTGATTCTTTTGATGGTAATCTGACCTACCTCTTATTTATAAAATGAGGTTGGACATGTGGCCTTTGGTCCCCTGTCCAGCACCCACATTCCTGGGTTCTTTGGTTAGGTGATTCAGTGGTTTAAACTCTTTCTGTTACCTGTGGCATTGTGCTGACCCGACCTACTGCTGGAGGATGCTGAGTAGTTGAGGGCTTCTGAAGTGGGTTGTGGAGTCTATTGCTTCTGTTTCTTCTTGAAGAGTCATGTTGATACTGGAAGGAATGACTGATGACAGGAAATTGGTATTTTTCATCAGTTCTTGTGTCTTAGTGGCATTGTTGAGAAGGACTGCTTGAAAGTCTTTCTTTTAGGCAAAAATAGTTTGCTTTTTTTACATTATTTATCAGTGCCTTATACTTTGTTGTTAAATATTCATACATGCGCACAAAATAGCAATACAATTTGACCAGTATCACTCCCTAGCCCTTCCCCCTCCTTCTCTGATAGTTAAGTTTGGATGTTGCCTTCTTGGATTCTCAGACTTCAGTGCATAACCAGCCTTAAAGATAGCTATTGCTGAGCTGCATGGGATTATAAAAGAAAACATAAAACTCTGGCTTTGTCTCTTTGCCATGCTGCGGTGCGAAGATCAATGTGAATCTGTAAACGTGCCTCTTTGCACCCAAACATCCCTTTAAATTTTTGTGTGCGTGTCTCATAGTTCCTGAATCTGTCAAAAATACTTTCATTTATGAAACCATATTTGTGATAGCAAATCATCTTTATTAATTCTTTTGTTGCCTGAATTAAATTTTGCTCTCAGAGGTAGAGGGTTAGAAGATAGAGTTGCCTCGTTGAAGAGCATTATGTTGACGATGAGTCTCATGCCTCATAAAGGCAAAGCGGGATCCACTTAGGGCTCTTAGCATCATTCTATGTATTTGGACATATTTCCTAATTTAGTTTTGAAGTACTTGGCGTTTGGTGGCAGATTGTATTAAGCAGCACACGGCATGCATCCTAATCAGGGAGATGTGAGTGAAGTAATCCAGAAGGCTGGAATGCGTTTGACAAGGACGCTTGCTTGGCGCTGCTGCCTCAGCTTACATCACGCTGGAAAATAATTGCTAACGTCTCTTATGATAATCATTCCCCGTTCATGGACATGAAGAGACTCCGGATTGGTTGCCTGCACTAGTCACGAGGTGAAATGTTTGTCTGGGGAGCCTTTGGAATCAGAAACATAGTGCTCAGATTGTGGCCATGTTCTCCCATACCTACTCCCATACCCATACCCATACCCATACCTCCAGAGTAGGAAATCCATCTTGTCTTTTGTTCAAGGTTCCATTCCAGAGGAGAAAAAAGGTGATATTTTACAAGCAGGATGAATAGTTTAAAGTCAAGAGTTTATAAAATGAATATCTAATTTAGTTTTCATTCCTTACTTTAAATCTTTAAAACTTTTCTTCTTGAAGAAGTTTGGAAAAATAGCTCATGGAGACCAGTTTTCTGGGTTATTGAGTGATACCGTCAAAAGAATCCATTGTTAAGCTTATATCATTGTTGATAAATACTGACTGAGCACATGCTATATGCCGAATGTCTGGTTGGTGCAGGAAATAGAGATGACTCAAATATGACATCCGCCTCATGGATACCAGCTTTGTGGTTCTTAAGTATGACTTAGCAATATAAAGGTGGTTTTCTCCAGATTGAGATGGATGGTCATAAGATGTTCTCAATGAACTTGATGAATTCCAGATGATAAAAAATGATACAGATAGATGGTAAATGAACATTGAAATGTATTTTGTGCATGTTTTAATATTAAAATGACATCAGTAATCGATATCATTGCAGGTATATTGCTTATAATGAATAAAAATATATGCAGTTCTCCTCACTTGTAGTGAAAACCTTGAACCTCCATAGATCCCTAGGATTTCTCAAGACAGAGCAAAAAGATTTCCAGCTGAGAGGCCTGGGAGGGCTCTGATATTCTATACAACCATGGAGGGTTCTTCGCATTCTAAGAAAAGTATTTCTTAGAATGTTATTGCTTTTTACAGAAGCTAACAGTGCTTTCGGTTCTCTAGTGATCTGGAAGGGAGTGACAAAGTTATGGACAGTAAGCACAGGGAAAGTTAACAGTCAGCTGCAGTTAGGGTAGCAGTCATATCACCACTGGAGTCAGACGAACCTCAGGCAAGGTACTCACTGTTTCCGTGTTTGGAAATTGGGATGACACCTACTTTCATAAGTAACGTGCTTTGCCCGCGGCTGGGCTCTGTATGTGGTGGGCTCCTCCCTCACCTCCCATGCCCACCACTTGGGGGCTTGGTTCTCAGGCAGAGCCTGTGGCAGGGCAGAGCAGGTGGAGGCAGCAGCCCACCAGAGGGAGCTCCACGTGGAGAAGCAGCTCTGGGGTCCAGGCCAGCTGGGGCGTTGGTAACCTTGGGGTGTGGCAGCCAACCTGAAGTCATGCTTGTAGCGATAGCAGTCCCTGCATCTTCCCGAGGGTCGTTTTGAAAGGATACGTTCCAAATAGAAAGGGTCAGGCCCGTTTAGCTTCCCTGCAGAACAAGTGCAGTAAGGTAATGTGAACAGCAGAGTCACTGTGCAAAAAGCTTTCACGATGTGAAGCCTCACTGGAGAGGCGGCACCATGTCCTAGATGTCTTCTGTCTGTGCTCACATTGTGTGCTTTTGTATTCCAGTGATGTTTGTATTATTTTATAATTTTTAAAGAAACTAATGAGTATTCTTGAGGCTCTGAGCAAGTTTACAAAACCATTACATTGAAGTATATATGTGATATTCATTGCCTTTCTTCTCATTTGGATTTTCAATTAAACATAGTGTTTTATTAAGGCCCAATTTTTCTAATGGCTTCCCTGATTATTTATGTGAAAGTTCCCTCATGGTGCACCATCCCTCACCCACAGGAGAATGTGAACTGGGAGTTGACTGTCACATTTATTTCACCTGCACAGATGGATATGGCTTTTGGTTTTTTTGTGCCAGAGGAATCTCAGAGTAAATATTGCCCAGGCAGCAACTAGGTTGTGAGTGTTTCTCCGTTAGCCACGGTTTGCCTGTATCCCAGAAGTGAGAACAGTACCGCCGCAGAGCGGGCTGTGTGCTTCCCACACACTGAGAGGGTTGTGGCCAGCGGTGTTGGTTTGGAGGAGAGTAAGAGAAAGGGGCCTGCAGAAAACGGTCTACGTGGGTTTGAATATCAGCCCCACAGTAAATAGTTTACTGTTTTCAAATTCACATAGCAGTTTAAACTAGACCAATACAGTATTACAAAGTAAAGAACTTTGCTCTTAATCCAGTGCCTGGATGAATATGATTTATTAATTTACCCAACACTTGAGTCTTCGGGAAGAAGGCTCTGTTAGAGAGTGGGCTTGTAAGTAACATCAATTATTGAGTTGCAGAGATGAGTCCTTTTAATGGAGGCAAAGTTACTCTTTGAAGCATTCCCTTGGTGTCTTCTTAATTTACAGGGTAAATCCCTGTGTAGACAGACAAAGGAAAACTCCAGGTCGGCCCACATTTCACTGATCACATTCCAAGCTAGGAACTCCAGGGGATTAAGAAGTTTATAGTTTGTTAAACCAAGGCCTCAAGAGCTAGGAGGTGCATCCCAGGCAGAAGGCAGCTGTGTGGTGACCCAGCTTCCAGCCACCTCTCGTCTCTCCTCCTCAAAAACTGTGCCTACAATGAGGGACATATGACTGGGCCTGAATCCATTTCCAAACCCAGCTTTCTTCAGATCTTTGCAGGTTAGGACACCAGGTGACCTCTGCACTGTGGTATTTCCCTGGGTTGTGGACTTTTTTCTCACCTTCACAATAAATTTTAAGATGCATGTTGAAAATGCCATGAAAATATATGCTTCCTAAGTGCCGTTCCCTCCATGAGCCTCTCCCTCACTTGCTGCACCCTTTCCCCATCTTCGCTCTTCAGCACCTTTTGGAGCTCTTTCTTGTGCCTATTTTAGGTTTTATTAGAGGGATGGCCACATTCTGAGGACTGTGGCTAGACCCTGGTGCCCACTTTCAGTCTGGCCGTCAAGACCCTGGGGACGCAAGGCCCCATGTTGGCTCCCAGCCTCCTGTTCCCAAGATGAGCCCTTGATCCAGCCACAGTTGCAATCACAAGTGTGCTGTGTTCATTCCTGTCCAGGAACTACAATAGCATTCCCTATTTCTCTCCATCTCTTTCCAGAAAGGCCCATCCAGAGTCCCACCTACTAGAAGAAACCTCTCCAGCTATTCTGAGCTGCCTTCTCTGAGTTCTTGCAGTACACAGGACCTGCATCTCATGCTTGGACGTGGGTACTGCCTGGTACTGTGGCCTAACCAGAGGGCAGCAGTCAGGAGGCAGGTAGTGGCAGTTAGAGCTGAGTAACACTTCACTCTTCAGTGCCTGCAACTCTTTCTCGACCCTAAAGGCAGTACAGAGTAGGTGCGGTGCAGGGGTTTCACACACTAGGGACATCAGAATCCACAGAATTTAAGTACAGATCATTGGCCCCACCCAGAGCTTCTGATTCAGTATGTCTGGGGCAGGGCCTGAGCATTGCAGTCTGGTGCATGTCCGTAACTGCTGAGGCTACTGGCCCTGTGACCACCGTTGGAGACCACCCTTGGAGCACCCTGTGGTAGAGATTTAGAGAGCGTGAGCTTTGAAGGCCACTTGCCTCGGTTTCAGTCCTGGTTCCAGAATTGAAGAGCTCAATAAGAGGTTTGCCCTCTCTCCAGCTCCACTTCCCTTGTGGGTACGACGAGTAAAATGATTCAACTCACCTTAGGGAATTGTGGGGGTCAGGTGAGACAGTACATTATAGCAGTGTTTGGCATGTATGAGAACATTGTAAATATTAGCTGTTATTAGTAACCATTTTTGACAGAAATTGGGAAAAGATAGGATAGTATGCGGACACTGGGCTGTGCCTCAGGCTGCTGCTGCTGCCTTGTTACCTGGGTCAAGTTATTTAACATTGAAACGTCAGTTTCATGATGCATAAAATGAAGACAGTAGTATTTGTCTGTCTCCCTCTTGGTGGTTGTGAGACTCAAATGGAATGATGTTGAGAAAGAAATTGTGTGAAGGGCTGGATGTTATGGACTGTATGTGCCAAACCTTGCCAGGCAGCTCCGTGGTGATGCATGGTACGCCATATCGGGTGATTAAAGGTAGCCAGCTTCAGGAGAGTGAAAGGGACCCCAGGGCTGGGCTGTCTGTCCCACACCAGAAGCTCTGGTTATATATTGCCATTGTCAGGCTCCCCCTTCAAACTGTCGTTGGTTCTGGTAATCTGTCCTTAGTAACATTCTGCCTGTCTACCCTCTTCTAAGCCTCTTTCCACCTCATGTGAGGTAAGCCTTTGTCCACCTCATGTGAGGCCAGACTAGAAGTCACCATGTTAGTCAAAAGAAAACTGATGACCAAGCTGGTTTAATATCCTGAATTTCATGTGCAATGTTAATTAAGCCTGTAGATTTACAGGTAGTTTTATTTTACAAGCAGTTCATGTGCAATCTTTTCATTTTAAAAATAATGTCCAAGCTCCCTTAATTTGAAAAATTTGTGTCAAGGTTTTCAGCCTCAGTTTTCTCCCTATAAAACAGATGTAATAGCTCCTCTTTCTCATTGGGACCATACAAACATGGTTAATGTTGTGAAGTGTTTGGAATCTGCCCGCGCTTCTTGTTGTGAGGCACGTCGAGAGCATGGCAGGAGGCTTGCTCACGCAGTCGCACAGTCGCTGTCTCTCCCCTGGACTCACCGCTCGGACAGTAAGCATCCCCTCCTCCCTTTATGAAACTGTTGAGCAGTTCTTTGTGGTCATGGCTCTTATCCTTTCCTAGCACAGGGACGGAGACTGAAGAGATCTGGAGCAAAGCAGAGGCGCATTCTGCTCTCTCTGCAAAGCAGACCTGGCTTCCTTTACTGGTCCTGCCCCTACTGCGTGGGAGAGACCAAGTGGGGAGGGAGGCAGCTGAGAGCCGTCTGGGTGACTTTCACCTGGCGTTCACCTGGGTACACTCTTGCTCTCTAGGTTCCTTTCAGGCTTAGGTCACAATAGGTGTTGGTGCCACTTCGCTGTGGTCCTTTGTAGACATCTGCCCACATCACAAAGCCTGCGTTTGGCACAGCCTGTGTGATTGGCACTGCCTCCCCGGGAAGAGTCCAGTCCTGGAACAGCAGGGGTTGCAGGTGCACTGGCACGTGGTGGGGAGCTTGTACAGGCCTTGCCTACCCAGAGCCTGGCGACACTCGGCAGCACCGTCTCGTCCCTGAAATATCTTGGCCTTGTGGGCTTGTCACTCCAATTAAAACTTAAACATGAAAGCAGCCCGGGCTGCTTCTCCCTTTGTGCTGAGTGTATGTGTGCTGTGCCAGACGCATGTCACGGAAACTGTTGGGGGGCCCATCTCAGGGAACTGTGCTCATTCAGGGGTCCATCTCTTCAGGCCTTGCATCTTGCTGGTTGCTGCTGCTAAGTGCACCTGAGAGGCAAGGCTCTGTTTGCCAACAGAAAGTCACCTTTGGGACGGTGGTGAAAGTCATTTTCCACATGTTCACAGATACGGCTGTGTTACCAAAGCCTCACGCTATGACTTATCTCTGGCAAGGACTTACAAAATAGTCTCTCTGGCTGATTGTCAAAAATTACATCATATCGGAGTAAACTGCTTTTAAATCAGACATCCATTATTCATGTATATTAACTGCTTTTTTATTTTTTTATTGGCTGTTTTGTGTATGATTTACTCTTTTCTCACTAGCTCCCTCTCGCTTCTCAATTGTCCATCTTTCTCATCCCTTTTTTAAAAATCTTAGCTCATCTTTGAATTTATAGAAGCTGTTCATTTAGCTTTGTGTGTGAGCATTGCTACATAGATCCTGTATTTTTTTGTAGTTCAATTTCACATTTCTCTGGATCATAGTTGCATTGAGTTAGAATAGCACCTGTAGTTGTTTACATGAGTAGATTCTATCCAAAGATTTATAGGTTTTTCTCTTTCATATCTTTTGTACTTTAAAAAAAATAGGGTTTCTAGTCTCACACTTCCTGACCGTACTGAAGGAAACGTACTTGCCACTCGGGAAGCAGCTCCCCCACGCCTTGCCCCACTGGTGGACACAGATTGACTTAACATTTCATTTGTATTCCTGAAGCCTGCCCAAGGCACTGGGTTCTTCACTGCAAGGCAGTGTGGCATCTGCCTCTACTGGGCAGGTCCACACAGAGATGTGCAGGCTTACACATCTGTTCATTCTCTCATCAAGTGTACACTGAGCCCTTTATAATAAATGCCAGACATGGTGTAGGTATTCAGAGAAGTGTCCGTTCTCACCATACTACTGGAGCATGCCCTGTGCAGCTGGCAGCTCTGTGATCATGGTATATTTTCCTTGTTCTATAGTATTTTTTGTTTATGGTGTTTGCTCGGACTGGAGACTGGAGAGCATTTACTCTGTTTAGCCCCCAAACCAGCGTTGTTTGTGCTGTGTGGAGCCAGGGTTTGCATACTTCTAGGCATATTTACTTGAATGTTTGTTCACTGTTCCTTTCAGCATCTCTGAACTTTTTTCTGGAATGATTTTTCTGTCTCCCAAAAGTACTTCCTTTGTAAGTTTTTTAGTGAAAATCTGTTGGCCACAAGTGCTATCAATGTTTCAATCCCAAAACATTTTTATTTCATCCTCATTCCTTTTTTTTTTTTTTTTTTTTGTGGTGCTGGAGATTGAACCCAGTGCCTTGTGCATGCGAGGCAAGCACTCTGCCAACTGAGCCCTCATCCTCATTCGTGAAAGGCAATCTTCGGGTCTTTTGTGGTTGTAGGTTCACAGGTAGTTGTAGGTTCATGGGCACTTTCCCTTAGTCTTTTGAAGACACTCTTGGTTTTGATGTCCACTGGTGCTGCTGATAAGGTGGCTATCAGAGTACCTCTCACATACTTTTCCCTCCTCTTGATGCTTTTAAGATTATCTCTGTTTTTAATTTTCTGTGGTTTCACTGCAGTGTCCCTAGGTGTGGATTTATTTTTTATTTATCTTCTTTGGAATTTCTTGTGTTTCCTTCCTTTCAGGTGCAGAAAATCCCCAGCCATTTTCCTATTGAAAGCTTCACTCTTGTTTCCATCTGTAGCTCATGTTAGGTGCGTGCTGGCCACTGCTTGTTCATATTTTCCATCTCTCTGTTGCATTCTGAGTAATTCCTCAAATCAGTCTTCTAGTTCACAGTTTCCCTCTTGGACTCATCCTATTTCTTGTTTATCCCATCCATTGACTAATTTCTGTGGTTTGTTTTTTAAACCTACTCAATGTTTTGCTAACTTTCATCTC
Source organism: Glaucomys volans (assembly GCA_020662805.1). NCBI lineage: Eukaryota > Metazoa > Chordata > Mammalia > Rodentia > Sciuridae > Glaucomys > Glaucomys volans. The sequence continues at coordinate 110,202 of JAJEJO010001868.1, forward strand.
TCCCTCTTTTATCTGTCAACATTTTCAGCATGCTTGTTTTGTCCTTTGATAAATACCTAATATGCTTGGAAGTCTAATTTAGCTTGTTTTTGTGTCCCTCACCCATGATAAATTGCTTCTTTCTGATTTGGGGATTTTTTTTTTTAAATCGTGAGCTTAATCTTTGGGTGATCTTGACTTGTAGGTCTCTTAAGGGGTGTGGGTGGAGTTTGTCCTCCTGAGAAGATGCTGCCAGGTACTGTGAAGCATGTTACCAACCTGAAAATACTTGGATTACTAGGCTTGTGCTCTCCTGACCATGCAGATGGTGTAAATCCACCCTGACCTCGTGTGCGGGTGCACATGTGATCACAGCTTGAGTTTTGCCCACCCTGAGCTGAAGCCAAGGTGGACAGATTTCCAGAAGGTGGGCTCTCTCCACCAGTAGGTACATTTTTTTCTTCCTAGCTTCCTTTAAAAGAGTGCCTACAAGGTCTCAGCTTTATGAAGAGATCTCTGTCTTGATGTTTTCCTTTGTGCTGGCCAGACCCTGGACCTCCCGATTCCCTAGCTGTCTGGGCTCCTGATACTGGCATGTACCCCTGGCCTGATGTTCACTTACCTTTCTGGTTTCAGTGCTCTTGTCACTTTTGGCTTCTGTGACTTTCCTTGATTTCTTATGAGTTAAACAGAATGTCTGAAGGCCTGTCTGGTAACAGATAGAATTGTATCCTGTTTTTTAGTGTTGTTTTCTAGGCATGGTGGTCTGCCATCTTGTGAGCAGTGGAATCTTAGGACTGGATGGAGTTTTGGTGTCCTAGAATATAGATACGGTGAAGAGGTATCTATGGAACCTTCCTCTCTTTGGGGTAGGATGAAGCAGTTTCTTCGAACACATCGAATATCTGGGAGTGGAGGAACATGTTAAACATTAAATAGTCTTTTTTGCATCCTTAACTGGGGGTAAACTCCGTGTTTGCCTGCCATTGAACTCCATTTATCTCCAAACGCCAATGCAAGTACTTAACAAGATGCAGAGAATATGTAACTAACATAGTACCTGGCATATACTGGATCCATGCTGCAGGAATGAATGAATTCCTGCAGGGAGTAGGATTTTTGCTCCAAAGAACTTAGAGGCTAAGTCTTGCAGAGTATTCTCTTGTGTGTGGTGCAGTGCTTGGTAACAGAGCTGCACCCGACCTAACATCAAAGTCTCCCTGGGGACTCTCCCATCCCTCAGTGTTTGAAGAGTTGGAAGAAGATAATGCACAGTTCAAGATGGCCCCATGGGAACACCAGATGAAGCATGTAGACAGTAAATACCTCCCACCCTGGCAAGAGGGGAGAACTCTGTGTGCTGAGGGCTTCTTTAAGAAGAGAGCACAGAGTACATTTGAGTGGGTGGGAAGAGAGAACAGGAGGTTTATTGGCTCCGTGCTCCAGTATTTGGCTTCTGATCATGACTTTTCCCCTCAGAGGAGCAAAATATATGTGGTAGCAATGGAGGAGAGTTATCAGGAGCAGAAAGGAAGACAGGCAGACCGTGTCGTGTCCACGACTTCTCATCAGGCCTTCTTCCTGTGCAGTTTAGCCTCTTCTGCTTCAGTTTAGTCCAGCATCTCCTAACCTTCTGCTGTGTCACTTCCCTTTATAAAATGATGGTAGACAAATGGTCTTTAATTCACAAAGCTTTTAAAATGCTTCAGTCTAGTGAGGAAGCCATCTGCCCACTCCTGACCTCTTTGGAGAGGCTGTGCTGGGCTTCTGAGGTCACCAGCTATGACATGGTGCTGGCCGGTTGTTGGCCTAATGCCTTTTTCTGTAAACTTGAAACAAAAACATACATGGAATTCCCTTCTTTGTTCATCAGTATGTGACCAGAATTCTAGGATGGCAGGGCTCCATAATTTCTTCATAGTGAGTTCCGGATGCAAGTGATTCATATTTGCTTATGAGGGTAATGTCAGTCCCAGATTTAGGAAGAGTTTGCATTGCCAAACCCCATTCTTGCTGGATGAAGCAAGAACTGACCTGCCTTGAGCTTACCCTATTACAATGACAGTGGTCATTTCCCAGCCCTTTCCATTATGGTTTGGAAAGTAACATCTGGGCACCCGAGAAGATCCAGGTCACGTTGGGAGGATGTAGGCCTGCCCCCGCAGGGCAGCTGCTGATGCTTCCCAGATGTTGGGCCTGTGGTTGTTGCGTCCCTTCTGAGTGAACTGTCCCTGCTGCTTGAGACACCAGCTGCTAGGACACAGCTATTCGGTGGGTCAGTGGGTCTCCACAGAGAGGTAGTCCCGGGTATAGACAAGCAGGACAGCTGGTGGCCGGCAGCAGCTGGCAGAGAGGCCCAGACTCTTTCATCTGGCAGCAGACTGAGTCTCCTGCACATCATCTGCCATCCCTGTTCATTCCAGTGCCTATTGCATAAAAAGTGACTAATAAATATTTTTTGACTGGCTCTTGAATGAATTACAGCATTATGCATTTTATCTTAAAAAATCAGAAACAACCCAAATATCCTTTAATATGGAATTATGTATACAGAGAGAAATTCTGTGCAGCCATTTAAAAGAGTAAGATCTGTCTGTAGGTGCTGACAAGTAGAAAAACAGGTTGTAAAATAATAATCCCATGCAGAAAAGAAAATTTTTAGGCACATAGAAAAAGAGATATACAACATTGATATATAGAAGTCTAAGTGTATATACCAAACTGTTATTTCCTGAGACATGGCTATACAGAACGCTGCCACTGTGTTTTGTTGAGTAATTCTGTTAGAATTTGTTTCAAGATGTAGCATATTTGAAATTAAAAAAAATTCTTTTACAAATAGATTTCAGAGAAATCAGAATAATTGATAAAATTGAAAGTTAAGATTCTAAGGCTGGGATTTATCAGAAATAATTTAAGATCTCTAAGGGGGAAAATACCATAAACAGAGGACTTTCCGTCCAGGTTCCTTCTGAAGACGATGCTTTCATCCACATAGTGCCTTCTAGGTCTCTTGGGGGCCAAAGAGCAAAGGAAAAGAGCCCAGGGTCTGTGGTGGCACCCTGTGTTCCCTGCAGGTGTTCGTCGACACACCCTGCATTTCCTGTAGGTATTTGCAGACACATGGGTCTCAGCATGGGTTAGCTATTTTGGATAATTCTTAAAGGAACATCTGATGCCAGTAAAAATTTGCTCTGTGATCACTGCTTAAGTCCTCCCATAATATATACTTGGTACTTAAAAATTCCCCAACAACATCTGTTGACTTGGTGGCCACAGTGCATAGCATTTTCTTCAAGATTAGAACTCTGGGTAGCTTTTTTCTTCTTTTCAGCATAACTGTACACCTCTGAGAATGAGTCAAGTGACCATGGGTTGAGATGCACCCAACTAGGGCAATAAAGAGAAAAATTAGTCTAATGCATGGTCTTAACAAGAGAGAGAGAGTGCGAGCATGAATAATTAATCTCACTAGTCTGTGGTAGTCAGATAAAATGAAGTCCCATTTGCTCAACCTTATTAAAAGAGAGAGAGTGTGGGAGGGAGGGAGGGAGCCATGGTAAAGGTCGTTAAGGGACTTGTAACGTGGAAGACCCGCCTCTGAGACGGTAATGTGTTTTCTAATCTCTGTGGTCTTTAACTAAACGCAATGATAAAGGTACTCTTCGGGTAGTTCTGATTCGTTGAATTATTGAACATTTTAGAAAATACTTGACTCTTGACTGCTGACTTAGATGTCTTTATGATGAATTTGCAGAGAGTCTTTTTGAATCACTCAGAGATGATTCATCCACTTGTCAGAAAAGAACTTCTAGAAAAGTAAAGACATATGACTGACTCCCTATCAGATTACAAGGCTTGCATTTACCATGGACCTTTTACTGACTGAAGGCCCACCTTCCTGCTATAGAAGTTGAAGTGTTTTAAAAACAGGAAAATGATGATTCCAAAATATTGAAAACTCAGGTGATGAGGAGGGGCAGAATATTGCTTCTTTTAATTAGACATATTTTTAATAGAAACATAGTAGTTGTACATGTTTATGGGGTACAGGGTGGCATTTCAATGCAAGTATACAATACATAATGATTAAATCAGGGTAATGGCATATCCATCACCTTAGATGTTTATCATTTCTTTATGTTTTTAATACAAAGAAATGTTAGGGGGAAATCTCTATTAGAAGCCAGGTGTGGCAGCACATGTTGAGGCTGAGGCAGGAATGCAAATTTGTGACCAGCCAGGGCAATTTAGCAAGACCTTGTCTCAAAATAAATAATGTAAAAGGGGGTGGGGATGTCACTCAGAGGTAAAGAACCCCTGGGTTTAATCCCCAGTTGCCAGTGGGAAAAACTTCTTTTGGTCATTTTGAAGTACTCGCAGTTAATACACCATTAGGCTGCTGGTTTTTAATTTTTTTCATTCACTCCAGGAGTTGATTTTATCTGATTTTTAGATTATTTGCTGAAGATAAGAATTTTCTAGAAAGAATTATTTCTGTTGTTTGGCATAATAGTCTTATTTTGGTTTAGAACTCTTAATTTTTTCTGAGTCTTAAACTTGTTTTTAACTGCATTTTAGTTTGTTCTCTAGTCTTATAAAGAAGGCATTTTGAATTCTGAAATTGTCACGTTTCCTTCTAAATGCTGTTAGCAATAGTTAATTAGTATTCTGATAGTTCAGCTATCAGAAATTTCCAAAGATTGGCTTGTTAGAAATGTGTGCTGACAATGAAATTGATGGTTGTCAAGGTGGAGACAATTTAATTTGTTACTAACTTCTCAATACCAATATAAGAATCTGCACACTGGTTAGTAATAAATATATAGGTTAGCAAGAACAAAAGCATATCATTTCCATGTGTTGCTAAGAGGAGAATCTCTCTACAAAAGAATATTATTAAAACTTTTGAGTTCAGTGATTAATTTAAACATATTTACTACATTATTAACAAAATAGATAACTATTCTCAGAAGTTGGCGTGTGTTCACATTAGTGAGGCAACTTTTGGGGGCAAGGACTGTGTCCTCAGCACCTACCCTAGTGATCCATGGTTTGATTTAATGTTAATCAAATTAAGTAGAATTGAATTGCTAAGTTGTTGTTTTGTTTTGTTTTGTTTTGTTTTTTTAAGCAAAAGACTTAATCTTTGGGGGGATTCCCAAGAATCATTCTTTTCCCCCACCCCATCCCCACTTTGCTAGAGAGCGAGCACAAAGTGTGCCAGGATGACAAATGCACTGTCTGGAGAGCTCAAGCGTCTTCTTATTTGCTTCCATACCTTATAGAAGAGAGCTCCCCAAAGCATCAAGGGGGAGTGGGAAGAAGAGCTTGGGTTTGGGTTTGCAGTTCAGTCCAAAGGAATCATCTGATGCTTAAATGCAGGCTTCATTCTCCTGATGTTCATACTGCTCATTCTTTGACCTTCTTTGGTGTCAGTACAGGAAGAGACCCCAAGCTGGATTGTCTGCAGGCTTTCCCATTACTTGTTCAAGTTCCCATTGCTTCTAAATCAGAAGTAATCAATGACCCTTAGTTTCCATCACTCATTTTCTGTTGAAAAATTGGGGTGTTTGGGCTAGGGGTGTAGCTGAGTAGTAGAGCACCTGCCCAGTATGCACAAGGATATCTAAAGTTAGGATACCTAATGCTCCCGTTGGGCATTTTCCTGTGTCCCATGAGTTTGTTTGCACTGTGACCTGAGCTACTCTTTGGATTTTCCTCTCATTTTCTTTGCATTTCCTTTTGTTGTTCTAATGGCCATTCCCCTATTCTGTAAGTAACCTGGAAATGGTCAGGAGATGCAGCAGCAGACCACCTTTTTCGACAGGACCCGAGCAGCATGCTCATGCCCTAAGCAGTGGTGAAGGGATGTGGTCTGAGGCACTGAGCACCAACATGTTCTTCTTCCTCTTTCAGATTCTGGTGTACAGCCTGGAAGCCGAACGCTGCCTCTCGAAACTGGGTAATGCACTCGGTGACTTCACTTGTGTCAACCTTAGGAACAGCCCTCCCAACCTCATGGTCAGTGGCAACATGGATAGGAGGTATGTTGGAGCTGGACTGCAGTTTTGGCAGAGGCCTGGGTCCCCAACCTCTAGGGTGCTGGTTGGTCTGCTGCTCAACTCCTCTGTTCTCACACTGTGGCTTTGCCCACCTGAGTTCTTACCCATCAGACTGATGGTCTTGACAGAGACCACAGGTTTGCATTAGGTAATGGTTGGATCTCACTATGCCTCTGCTCCATTTCTGAAGCTCCACAGGATGGCTTTCTTTTCAGCCAGTTGGTGGACACAGTTGGTGGAAGGTCCAGCAAGACCACTTGGAATATCTTTTGTCCCCCTGCTGCAAAATTTCTTTGGCATTTAAAAGCTCACTTTCTAATATTAAAAACAATAACCTAAGGGATGAATCATGTTCAACAAAACAGGGTTGTCTGCCAAATGATGTCAAGAGCGTGTTTCAGAGCACTCCAGTGTCCCTCTGGTGAGGGAGAAAAAAGAGACTTGACGTGAACAGATTCCAGTTTCTATTTAGCTGATTAGCAGCCTTCTCTTTAACGCATTGGCTTAGAGAGTCGAGTTTTCCTGCTACCGGGTTCAGTGCCAGCCCTGGACGCTCCAGGAACCATCAGCACGAAAGGATTAAAGTGTTTGAAAGACCCTCTGAGTCCAAATTTTAGGTTTTTCCTCTTCCCACTCCCTCTCCCCTGTCTTTTCTTTTCCTTTTCTTTCAGCTTTTTTTTTTTTTTGGCTGGTTATCTGCTGTGTCTGATCCAGTACCCTGAAGAGAGGTGACATGGCTGGACGCCAGGGTCTGCTGGCGCCCCTCCCCTGGGCCCGGCCCCGGGCTGCAGGTGGTGGGCTGCTCGGTGGTGGGCATCAGCTCATGAGGCAGGCGCTCCTCCTTGCCAAATCCCAGACCTCTATCCCACCAGTGCAATAGCTTGCAAAAATAATTATTTTATCAAATAATATTTTCAACTCCCAACCCTCACCCATCTACCTCCCATTTAGAGCAAAAGTGATGTGTGTATGCTTCATTAGAAAATCATTCTCTTGTCATTTTGTTTTTCTCAAGGTCTCTGAAAATGGTTGATATTTTGAGGCTTAAGCATTGAACTCTGAGCTCAGTGTGTGTCCAGTTTCTCTCTTAAAAATCTAGGCTTGCTAAGGGGCCTCTACACATGGCACAGCAAATGAAACAAATCAGATTGCTCCAAGCTTATCTGATAGGATCTCCACACAGGAACCAAGTGTCTACTTGTTTTCACAGAGAGCAAATGTAGAGGGCTCTTGGGGACATCCAAATGGAAAGGCTCGGAATTATAGATTAAGCCTCAGATTTGTTTGCATTGCAAGCATTTAGGTGTTGAGCCACAGCGAGGCTCCCAGAAAACCCAAATGGTGTTGCAGAGAAGAGACCTCTGCTTGTGCCATAGTGCAGCTCAGTTAGCTCTAAGAAAACAGTGGAAGCCAGACTGCCCTGGCCATGGTCAGCTGTCCATTAGCTTATTAGTCAGGAGTCCTCCATGCACTCAGTAAAGCTGCTGCAGGTCCACTGCCAGAAGAGGAGCCACACGTCTAGTATGAAAGGCCTCTCTGTTCACTCTGAAGCCCAAATCTGACCATGCTACATAAATTTTATTAGTAAACTAGTGCTGCATTTTAAATAATCCCTCTGTCTCTAGGGATGAAATAGAACAGACCAGTGACTCGGAATTTGGACTTGTGTATCCAATGTGGCATTTAGTCAGGGCCAGTCCTAGGGCTGTTTGACCACCTCAGGGGCTGGCCTTCATATATAAGAAAATGCTATGAATCATAATACTTAGGTCTGCAACATGCACTTGAAATGCAGGATTAAAAGTACTTTTTTTTCAAATTTAAAAAGTACATTTGGAAAAAGGAAGGGATCGATTTCTAAGTGTGGGGGAGGGAAGTTTTGCTTTTTTTCTCCACAGGCTTAATACCATAAGTAAGGTCTCACTGGAGGTGCACACCCAGTTTTGAGTGCTGGGTGTTATTTCAGAAGGAACGGGTCTGATGCTGTGAGGAGAACTATGTCCTTGGCTGTCAGTAGTGACTGATCATTTTAAGAACACTGGAACCTCCCTGTTTTATTTAAAAATTTAATTGCCTCTGCATTCTCTTAGTACTTTATAAATAACTTGAGAATGAAATGGACTCTAAAGATACATAAAACTATCTCAGGTTAAGGCAAAACTGAATAAAGTAACTCTTCATTAAAACTAAGGAAAGCAGTTTGAGTAGCTTGCAAAACTTGGATGGGGTTTTACAAGTTTTTGTTGTTGTTTTTGTTTCTTGGGGAGGAGAGATAGGCTAGGTATGCCTTCATTTTTAATTTAACCCTGTCATCCTTTCCAGAAAAAAAAAAAAAAAAAAAAACACAGGGCAAATAGAGTCTGATGGAAGGTGAGAGAGAGATTGGACTGAAACTGTCCAAGTGTCTAAGTCACTGTTAGGTGGTGCTTTTTTTCTTGGTGGGAGAGAAGACCTGTACCATGAGGAGTGAGGGAGGTGTGAGCTTGTAGTGTTACCAGCGTAGGTGAGTTTTTCTGAAGGCATAGTTTATCTTTTTTTGCAAGTGCTAGTCATTAGGTGTCAGCTGGATGGCTGCTCTGTTTCCCCGACTGTCTTGGTTCAGTGGTGTCTAACATTGTGTGTTTGCCTGTATCCCGACACGCTCACATCTGCGAAATCAGGCCGTCATTTCAGTGGCATCATAAATTTAGCTGACAGCATTTTCAAACATTACATAAGAGAATGGTCCTTTTTACAGTCTGTGGAGTTAAAGTATATATTTGTTCATTAAAGGCGAAAATGAATTAGTAGCTTAGGAGATTTATGAGAAGCTTGAATGGATTACCAAGAACAAATCTGCAGTAAGTGGATCACTTTGGTGGTGGTGATTGTGATTTTAGTTTGAACTTTGTTTGGGGTTCATTGAGATTTAGAGTCTATACATTTATATCTTCTACCAAATTTGGGAAGTTTTCAGCAATCGCTTTCTCCGGTAGTTTCTCTGCACTAATCTCTCTCCTCCCCTTCACGAACTTCAGTGATGAGAGTGAGACCTTTTGATCTTGCCCAGCACGTCACTGAAGCTCTGCTCATTTGCTTTCCCAAATTGTCCTCTGCTCTTCAGAGTATGATTTCTACTGATCAGGTTCACTGATTGTTTCCTCTGTCATCTCCATTCTGCATTTGAGCCCATCCAGACAGTTTTTATTTCAGATTTTGTATTTTCGGATACTCAAAACTTATATTTGGTTCTTTTTCATGGTTGCCATTTCTCTACTAAGAATGTCACTTTTACTCATTTTACTTTAACCTTGTGGAGTCCGATTATTGTAGGGGCTTTAAAGTTATGATTCCCCAAGTCTGGGTTACCTTAGGGTTGACACCTGTTACATGTTCTTCCCCTTGAAAATGGGTCACATTTTCCTGTTTCATTTTGTTTGGGATGTGTCAGGTAATTTCGATTGTGCCTTGGACATTGTGAATATTGCATATTTTGCATCCTGTTACATAATCCTCTGGAGAATTTTTTAATAGGCAGTCACCCCAGTTAGGTTCAGACTGCTTGTGCTGTCTTGCTTTCTGTGGGTGGTGAGTCCAGGGTCAGCTCAACTTCCAGAACTTTGTTCTGTGGTCTTTGACAGTCTTGCACATATGCTATGTGGGGTTAGTCTGAGACTTGGCAGTGGTTTAATCTTAGTTGAGGTCGTAAAGCCTTCACTGATACACTTGGGTCTGTCGTGAATGCTCAGAGATAAGACTGAAACTCACATGATTCATTCTTCAGTTTCCTCTTCTCCTGGTCCTTAAGCTTTCCAGTCTCCAGGGGCCTCTTTCCCTGGTTCCATGGCCAAAAGATAGGGTTTCTGTAAGAGTTTTCCCTGCCCGTATCACCACAACCACCTCACTCTGACTAGGGGCTATGTTTGTGGCAGAGCCACAAATAGCGAGAAATCCCATGAACACTCCCACCCTCCTCTTGTGGATTTAGGGGCCCCTTTTGTTGGTTCCTGTAGGAAGAATGGTGTAGTTTCTGTTGGAGTTTTCGCCTCTGTTCCACCACGAGGCTCTCCCTTGGGATCTCCTAGGGCAAACTGTGTGAGAACACTCCCTGCAGGCTGCTCCTGGCCTCGGCTGTCCTCCACAGTCCAGGGACTGAGTTGCTCTCCAGTGTCCACAGGTGTTTGTTTATCCTCCCTGGGTTTTAGCAGTGGTCAGCTTGAGAGAGGCAGTGGTGGCCTGACTCTATCTTGCTGGAATCAGGACTGCTGCTTTCTTGTAAATGAGTTAGATAAACACTTAAGTAGCTGACAGTCAAGGGCTGTGTTCAATGAAATGCCTTCCTGTTCTCTGGCGCTCGGTCTTCTCACCTGTGATCTGCTTCTTATCCCCAGTGACCTCAGCGATCTAGGTTGGAGCTTACCAGAGCAAAAAGTGGTGCTGGGGCTTTGATCAGAGTAAAAGCTGTTACTTGCTTAAGGCAACATTTGTTGAACCAACAATCCCACACCCTCCTCTCCCAGTATTCTTATTTTTTAGCAGTTTTATTCAGATAGAATTCACATATCATATAATTCAGAGATTTAAGTAGCACAAAATAGTGAGTTCATAAGGTAGGCAGCCATCGCCACCGTCAGTTTTGAAACATGTTCACTACCCTGAACAGAACCCTGTACCCATTAGTGTCACTGCTCACTTCCCCCAACCCCTCTAGCACTGCACAACCACTCATCTCCTTTGTCTCTGTATGGATTTATCTGTTCTGGACATTTTGTAAGAAAGGAATGGCACATGATCTTTTACAGCTAGTTCCTCCACTCACCACCATGTTTTTGAGAGAAACCCCATTGTAGCATGTACCAGTTCATCATTCCTTTATATGGCCAAATAATAGCCCATTGTTTAGATAGACCCTGTTTTGTTTATCCATTGTTTCCGCCTTTTGGTTATTATGCTTAATGCTGTTACCCTAATTCATGTCTAAGTCTTCATGTGGACATGTTTTCAGTTCTCTTCCGTATGTGTACCTGGGAGTGGAGTGCAGTGTGTGATAACTCTATATTTCACCACTGAATGAGCAGACCCTCTTCTAAAGTGGCCGCACCATCTTACACAGCTGCCAGCACTGCATGCAGATTCCATCTACTCCACATCCTCACCAGCTCTTGACATTACTGAGTGGAGTCATCTTAATGAATGTGAAGCGCTGCCTCCTTGTGGTTTTGGTGTGCATCTCCCTGATGCTGGTGATACTGCACTTCCTTTCATGTGCTTGTTGCCCATTTGTGTGTCTTCTTTGGAGAGATGTCTATTCAAATCCCATTTTTAGTTGGGTTCTTTTGTTGTCATTGTTGCTGTTTGTGTATTTTTTCTGGATACAGTCCCTTATCAGATATATGATTTGTAGATATTTTCATTCTGTGGGCTGTCTTTCCTCTTTATTGAGCACAGAGGTTTTTAATATCAGTAAAGCTTGATCTGATTTTTGTTGGTTGTACTTTTGGTGTCACATAAGAAACCATTAATGTAGGGTCACAAAAATTTACTGCTGTGTTTTGTTCATAGTTCTGGCTCTTACACTCAGGTGTGCAATCCATTAGGAGTTAACTTCGATAGTGAGTGTTGGGGGGCAGGGATTCCTCTTCACTGTTTGGCATGTGGACATCTAGCTGTTCTAGCACCATTTCTTAAAAACTGTTCTTTCCCCCACTGAATTGTCTTAGCCCCATTCTTGAAAATTTGACCATAAATTTAAAGGTTTATTCTAAACTCTTATTTCTATTCCATTGTGCTATATGTCCATGTTTTGCCAGTACCACACTGTTTTGATCACCTACAGTTTTTTATTATAATTTACTGGTTTTTATACAGTAAGCTTTCAATTGTCAGGCCTGCTGAACAGCATCATTGTATATGAAAGTAGAAAACTTGTTTTGAAATCTTTATGTGCAACATGGGTATACAAAATAGCCATAAAAGTTTAAAAATTTAAAAAGTTCCAGTGCTTTCAACTTGGGATCATGTGCTTTATTGTTTTGGCATTACATCCATGACCCTCATTGTCATAGGCAGTGTCAAGGGCTGGCTTGTCGTGGGTCACAGAATTTGGGGTGTAGCAGAGCTCTTCAAGACCATCTCATGTTGGCCCAACTGAGGAAAAGGAGGTCCAGAAAGGTTCAGAGACCCGTCCAGAAGACACGTTACTCCTGACCATGCAGGTTTTATGGTCTGTGTACAGAGAACCTACACCTCAGAGACACAGCTTTAAAACACAGAAAGCACCAGCCTAGTGAGAAGAAGCTAGGCAGGTCAGCCTGAAAATATGTGCTTTCCTAGGTGCTACTTAAAATCAATCCTTCATTTCATTGAAGGCCATCATCAGTGCTGTGTAGATAAAGCTATTGATTTTGGTATTGTAAGGTTATATTTTAAAATCCTCTTTAATAGCTCAGGTTCAATAAGATCAGACAGAATCATGTATTGATTTCTTTTTTAAAATGTACACCAGTTTTCTCAATTAATTTGGTCATAAACAAAAAAGCCTGTTTCAATGCTTTGCTGCTCATTCCCTCTATTATCTGGATGGAAATGTAGCAGAAGGTCGGGTCCTTCTTAATGAAACTGCTGAGCCAGAGTCTGAATAGGCTTCAGCTTCGCCACCAAATACAATTTACCTTATTATCATATGGGACTATTTAATCCAAACCAATAGGAAGTGAGCCCTGACTCGTGGCCCCCAATTAAAGAGTCTCTCTGCTTCCTTCCTGCCTGACAAATAGAGAGTTGTGGTGGCTTGTGGTCCGCTGCCTGCTGTTTTAGGGTGCGCAAGTGGGGCATCAATGTTGCATTCACTCCATCTGCAAGTGTTATAATAAGTTATTCAAAGCTCTTAACACAGGACCAACCAGAGCGTGCCTCCCTCTCCGTTCCAGCACGTTTTCCTGCCCATCAGATGGATGCTCCTCTGCTGGAGTCTTTGGAAGGTTCTGGTGTCTTTTGTTTTAATTGGCGGGCAAGAGCCGGCTCCTATGGTGCGATTTTCATTAGAGAGGGGCTGCGGAGAGGGAGTGTTGGAACAGTCCTCCAGCCCAACCATGAATATTAAACATAATACAATTACAGCTTTCCGACCAATTATTTTTCTTTTCAGTGGGCAAAGTTGATGAAATACTCGCTAGATAGAGGTTTGTAATATCTACTGTTGGCTTCTTTTTGTCCCTGGAATCGGTTGTCCTGGCATATCTTTGTGCCCATTTGCTGTGCTACCTGTTTCCCAGCGGCAAGTGTTGGATTTGAACGCCGAGGTTACAGCCTGTGCCGAGGTACGCCACATTTCAAGTTGGTGCTGCACGCTGTCAGATGTTCGAGGCCGATACCTGCTTCTTAATGTGAATTTGATGGCTTGGGTGGACTTAGCACACTGAGGGGTTTGCTATTTCTGTGGACAAGAAGCCAGAGTGATGTCTCTCTAAGGAGTTGTCAGAAAAATACTACTTTTTTCCTGTGGGGAGAAATTCAAGTCTGTTCTGGCCCACTTTTGTTTTCCTTGGTGATATCAAGTGCACTGCTGCTGTATCTTTTGGTGCATTTGTTTGTTTTGTTTGGAGCTGTCCATGCTGGTGTCTAAATACAATAGGAAAACAGATGGCAAACTTTGAACTTCTGGACCAAATTTGTGTTTGCCTTTGTCTCCTTAACAGCCAAACTGTAAATCATGGAGTATAAATATTCAACAGAGGAGCTCTTTATGAAAATCGCCACAGCAAAAATAGACCCTGAGTAACCAAACACACACTGATCAGTACTGGGCTGAAAGTCACCCCCACCCCATCCTTATCAGGGTCCCACTGTGGTCCAGAGGCAGGGTTCCTCTCAGCGTTTATGCTGCTTCTTTGCCCAAATAGCCTCCGTTCTCCTACCTATAGAGGCCTAAAGGTAGGTGTCCTGCACGGGAACAGAAGGAGCTTTGTTCTCAAGCATACTTCGAGCTCTCTCTGCGTCTTCCTAGTCCCAGACCCTTCCGCGGACATGGGGACTGGATGCCGTTGTAGGCCGAGTTGTCACACCACCTTAGTGCTTATGTGGCCTTGCCACGAGGAATTAATGGATCTTGCCTCTGGGTTCTAAGACCATATTTTTTCAACATCCTGCTTCCACTTAACATCCCTAAGGAATACATGATTAAGCATTATAACACACTACATACAAATGAGGGTGTCTGTAAGGTATGTTCATAATGTCGAGAACGGAGACTGTGCCATAACCAGTACCCTCGAAGGCCTGGTGCCCTCCTGGTTGTGGATCAGTCCCGGTTGGTTTGAAACAACATGACAGTATCAAGAAGAAAAAGCAGAAGCCTTTTCATGGCTCCCATTCAACCCTTGCCATGCCTCTTCTCCAGGGTAACTGCTATTAACATTTTCAGTATGTCCTTCTGGAATTCTTATTTGCTTCAACAGATAGCATGCACTTTCAAAGCTGAATTTAAAAGCACAAAATAGTGTTGAGGAAATCAGTCTTCTGTGCACCCCTTTTCCTGAGCAGCATGGTCGCCTCCAGGCATCATCCTTATAGGTAGCATGGTGTGTGACCCCCAACACACCTGTCCACAGGTGGGGGGAGCACATAGGAGCCTGCGCCTGCCGGTGGTGTCCATCTGCCTGTCTCTAATGCCTGCATTCCAGTGTAGGGCTGCGCTGTGATGCTTGGCCAGCACGCATTTGATGGCCTGGCTGATTGTGCCATCCATATCCAGTCATTTGAATTCAGTCACTTTAATGTCATTTCTAATTTTTCCTGTCAGTAATAGTTAATGTTTCCTCCCTCAGGTTGCTTTAAGAGCTTTGTCTTTTCTCACTTTTAAAAATTATACTCTTAGGAATGTATGTCTTTTCACTCTGATAAGCGCCCTTCAGTGTCAGTGTGTATTACTTGCATTGATCCTGGGAGAACAGCAGCCCCTAACTTCCTGAGGGCTGCTGCTTTGCTTTACACTCTCTGCTGTTCTGGAACTTACTTCTGTCCTTCATGTCTCAACTCCTCATTCACATGTTCCTTCTCTTTATCCCTTTGTGCTCCCTTCTTGGTAATTTCTCCAAATTTGTCTTCTAATCTAGATGCTCTAATCTCATGAATTTAATTTCAAGGACTTTATCTTCACATAATATAGAAGTTTTGTTGAGCTTTTTTAAAAGAAATCGTCTTGGTACTCTTCTGTGCCCTGCTGGGGGTGGCCCAAGTCTGAGACTCCTGCACTCTATGGTGACTTAGACCCATTGGTCTTGACGCACACCCTGCCAGTGCCTCACCCCCACCAACAGGCAGCTGGAGGTACCTCATCTGGGTGTCAGCATGGCCCTGGGAAGCTGCTATTGGTGAGCTCAGCAGTGTATTTAGAAGACATTAGTTATATTTTAACCCCCATTATTAAGAGATTTGCCCTGGAGGTCCACAAGTTGTCTGAAACAGAGGCCCCACTTTTGCAGTGAATACAGTGTAGTGGCTCTGGCTGCGTCTGCCCACCGTGTAGATGTATTCTGAACTCCTAGATGTGCACGTGCTGGGTCTTAGTGAAGTGTGTCTGCTGCTCAGTTGGCCGTGTTTGTTGCATCTTCCCCGCACCTCAGCACCCCTACAGCACCACACAGAGTGTGCCAAACCCCAGCCTTGCTCAGAGGATCTTAGGGAACACACTTGTCCCACTTAGTGCACTGGAGCTTTTCATTTTATTACAGTAAACTTGAACTTTCTCTGTGAAGATCTTCATTTCTTTGCCTTGATTTTAATGTTGAGTTATCAATTTTTACTATTAATTTGAAGGATGGTAACCCTCTGTTATAGATGTTTTCCTCAGTTTATCAATCCCCCACACCATATGGGAAAAGTTAAAATACTTTTATGTATAGTTATAAATCTTTTTTGGGCTTCAGGGTTTTATGATGTTTAGGAAAGTCACCCCTATTCCAGACATTTTCAGTGTGATTGTGCCTGACTCTGAGTCCTCTATGATTTATTTTACTGTGATGTATGTATGACAGTCCCAAGTTGAGACTTTAGAGTATTTTGCTCTTAATTGCTTTTAGAGAATTGGGATCTCTTTTGATTGCATTTTTTTAAAAATAGTGGTTATTTATACATATACGGCCATTGATTTTGGCATATTTGATTCTGAATTATTGCTGAATTCTCTGGGACTGTCATCACTTGATAAATTTTCCTGATTCATTCTAATATCGCACCTTGCATTTTCTATTATTTTTGAAGCAGTATGGAGTGACTGCTTTGCTTTCCAAGACTTCTCACCAGGAGTGGGTGTAAGAGGCCAGACTTCTTTCTGGCACCCAGGGAAATGACTGTGCGGTTTTTTTCCCCAGGAGTGTGCAGCTTGCCTTCCTTTCCCAGGCTGGGGGGCAGTTTTGGTGATTTCTTTCCCCCTAGAAAGTCATTTGTTCGTCTAAATTTTCAAATTTGGAAACTTAAGAAATTAAGTCAAAAAAGTAGAAAAATGAAATAAAAACCACCCTATCTATAAAAAAGAAAATAGGTTCATGTAGTTTTGGGGTTTCCCCAGGCAAGTTTTACCATGCCTTGAGTAAGTCTCACCCTGAACCCTGCCTTTCCTGGTGTTGAACTGTAGCCTGCCGTTTCTGTCACTTCACACGTGCTTGTGTGATGAGTTTCACTGCTGAAAGGGACATGCTGACTGCTGGGCTGCCAGCCCCTGACGGAGGGATCGCTCTGCCATCACGCTGCAGCTGTGGGCACCTCATGTTCCCGCTGATGCTTTGCTGTATTTTCTTTCAGAGATTATCCATAGGGAGTTCACTTCTGACTTTTTATGTTAAAAATTAAAAATCAAATCATCATACCTTCAGATGTCGTAGGAAACTAAGCCTAAAATTTTTGGTTCAAAATAGTCCCCTCCTACCCTGAACTCTGCAAATAAGTTGGGGGGGCCTGCTCATGTGCACAGAGCCTGGGTCATAGTGAGTGTCTTTGCACTCATCCTGGCTCACCATGTTTTTGTGTCGAACACATTTGTGATCACATCAGCATGATGGTAGGGTCTTTTCAGGGAGCAGTTGTCTTTTCCTTTCTGATTTGTGTCATAGGGTCTATGAAATTCAGCTTCATACTTGTTAATTAATTTGCTTACATTTTGCCACATTCAATTTTAGCTACTGGGGCTTGTTTCAGGAACTAAGTATAATGGTATTTGAGTGGAGGAGCGATTTCTGACTCATTCTAACTCATCCATGTCAAAACTGAGCATGTGTTTGTATAAAAAGATTCTTAAATCCAGATTATTACCAGACAAGTAATTATTTCAAGTCTCCAGATAAGTGACTACCAAGTGTCCACACACTTATCACAGTTCTGCTGGGTACTTCCCAAGTGTCACAATGGTGACAAATCAGGGAAGAGTTTCCTGGTCAGGGAAGGGTTTGGGTTGCAGACAAGTGGCACCAATTTGCCTTTGCCCTTAACGAAATCTTATACCACCAGAAGAATCACTGCACTGGTTAACTTACCACTGGGACAGGCTTCCCAGGCCAAGACTGTGAGGAGTCCTCGTGCCAGTCTGAAGTCACCTCCCCTTACCTGGACGTGCACTTGTTGCAGGTGTCTCTCCCTGGTGAGCAGATCAGACAGGTGATGGAGCTGCAAATATCCTTGCCCTCAGTCACTCTTGTTTCCTGTGATTTTTTTTTTTTTTTTTTTTTTTTGCGGTGCTGGGGATTGAACCCAGGGCCTTGAGCTTGCAAGGCAGCACTCTACCAACTGAGCTATATCCCCAGCCCTTCCCTGTGCTTTTTTTAAAAAATATTTTTACTTGTAGATGGACATAGTATCTTTATTTTATTTATTTATTTTTATGTGGTGCTAAGGATCAAACCCAGTGCCCCACACATGCTGGGCAAGTGCTCTACCACTGAGCCCCACCCTGTTCCATGTGCTTTTAAATCATTCTGATGAAGTGGTTGTGGGTCCTCTGAACTACAGCAGTGTACTAATTAGGAGGTAATGGTCTATTTCAGTTCACAGATGTTTGCAATTGAAAGAGTTTTACATAGGAGCGTTGTACACGGATCGGCAGAGCTGAGGAGGAATTTGTCAGTTCAAGCTTTAGCACTCATCCCATTGCCCTTCTCCATGCTCTTTGGCCCTTCTAGGGTGAGGATCCATGACCTCCGCACTGATAAAATCGCCCTGTCACTCTCCGCCCATCAGCTTGGGGTCTCTGCAGTCCAGATGGATGACTGGAAAATTGTCAGTGGAGGCGAGGAAGGCCTGGTGTCTGTGTGGGATTACCGGATGAACCAAAAGCTGTGGGAGGTCCATTCTAGGTAAGCTTGCTCCTCAGGTGTTTTTGAAATAGCAGTTAAAGGAGTGATCCTACCACTCACGCGAGCCAGGCACTGTACTGAGTGCGTCCTCGAGCGCATCCTCTGAGCAGGCTGTGGCTGCTACCTCCAGTGTTCAGATGAGGAAACTGAGGCTTGGAAGTGGCACTGCTCCAGAGAGACGCAGTTCTTCCCTTACAGCATCACTTTGCCGTAGTTCATGTGCAGCCCAGACTTCTCTAACAAGGACCAATTTCTAATAAGTGCTATTCTGGTTATTTTAGAATTCCTCTATCTTATTAAAACTAGCTAAAAAATGTAGGAAGCTAGCTTGGCTAGACCAGGATGTGGCACCCACTGGGATGCAGGTGGGACAACATACACCCCCTGAGTTCAGGTTGCAGACTGATCTGCCTGTGCCTGAACTAGAACTGAAAGTGTTCCAGCCTCAAGTCAGGAATTCATCATTTCAACCTTTACTGAGAATGTTGAAGAGAAATAGATACTATCCTGAGCACAGGCTCATGGCTTCATGAATGTTGGCACATTGATATTCACAGTGCCTGGCTAATTAAAATGTTTTGTGCAAGCCTACTCTTAACCTCTAAAGCAAAGGTACCTGGAGCTGACTGAGGCCATTCCCACCTCCACAGAGGAAGGAGTGCCCCTAGGTACCCTGTCAAGAGACATTGTGGGTGAGGTGGCACACACCTGTAATCCCAGCAACCAGGTGGCTAAGGCAGGAGTATTGGAACTTCAGGGCCAACCTGGGCAACTTAGACGGTATCTCAAAAAGGGCTGGAGATGTAGCTCAGTGGTAGAGCACCCCTGGGTTCCATCCTCAGACTGCAAGGAAAAAACAGGCAGCAGGGTGACATGGAGAGCAGTGTTGGCGAGCACTGTGCCCAGCAGCTCTTTCTGACGAGGGCCTAAGACACCAACCAGTTGTGTGTCTTTCTGTCCCTTCCCTACTGGCACACAAGCCCCTTTCTGATTCCTGTGATGATACACTATGGCCACCAGGTGGTGCCAAAAGCAAGTAAAATTTTCACATTGGTCTGCCTTTCAGGAAAATCTGGTGTTTGAAAGAGCTGGGCTGTAGGGCAGCTCCTGGAGCAGCCCTGCCTGTGTCGGCTCCACTGGCTCCTGGCCCCTCCTGACTGGCCCTTCCCCAGAGTGTCGGCCCGCCCCAGCTTTTGCCTTCATAATGTTGGCACTGGCTCTTCTCAGATGAAGGTGCCCTTTCCACCCACACCCAGCCGAGGCCTCCTCTCCATGGAAGTCACTACCTCAGCCCTCCCTGAGCCCTCTGCCCATCCCAAGCTTAGTCCATGTTATGTTGTCACTTTCACATCCTTCCTTCTGTTCAGGGCCCCCTGGCCATTCTCCAGGTCCTTCCCATCTGTCATTGACGAGCAGTGGGCCTGAGCCCTTCCTTCTCTCCCTTGTCCTCTTGCCTTGCTGGGCTGGGCTCTGGCTGGGCTCTGGCGCCCCCTTTGGTTTTATTACTCAGGAGCATCCTCCGCCACAGCACCCTGGGCTCAGCCCGAAGAGTCCACTCCTGTGCTGGCCTGGTGTCTCTCAGCCTGGATGTTCCCCTCCCAGGTACTTCAGTCAGTTCCACTCCTGGCAGTTGTCACTTCTCTTGTGCCATGGTGGCCTTGGCTGAATGCTGTGGAAATGCATCTTACCTTCTTCCTAGCTAAGGACTGAGGGCAGCCATCCACCTGCCATCCACCTGCGTGAGCCTTTTGTGTTCCCAGGCATCTCCTAGCTCCGCACTGTGACCATAGTAGGTGCTACAGGGAAGTTTCTCCAGTGAGTGAAAGTCTGTTAAACTTGAAGCCATCACCTGCCACGGTGCTCTGAATGTGCTGTCACAGCCCAAGCACAAGTGTCATTTGTAGTCCTAAAGGGACTGGAGCCTTATAGATCACCATTAAATGTCCCCACGTGGTGCAGATGGGGAACTGCCTCAGAGGTCAGGAAGCTGCCCAGGGACTTTTAGTCAAGAGGGCGGGAATGGGGCTGGTCTCCACTGTGTGCTGCCCATTTGTTTCAAGTTGAGTCTGTCCTTGTGTGTCAGTCAGAGTGCATGTGGGACACACAGATTTGTTTACAGAGCAGTGCTTTGTGCATGGTCCCCATCACACCTGCTGCAGGATCTGAGGGGAGACACTGCCCTTCAGAGATACGCAGGGCCTGGAGGGTTCCAGTCTCAGCTCTGGGCTTTACCTGACAGGCATGCCCCTCTCTCCCACGCCCCAGGCACCCTGTGAGGCACATTGCGTTCAACAGTCACAGCCTCATCACAGCCAACGTGCCCTATGAGAGGGTGGTGCGGAACTCAGACCTGGACAGCTTTGCCACTCACCGGAGGTCAGTGGGGTGCGGGGGGCAGATCTGCACATGTCCACAAAGGTGGTTGTAGTTGGATTCATTAATAGGAAACCCCCATACCACTTGCCCCCCATGATCCCTGTTGTGGCCAGTCTTCTTGTAGAAATCAGGAACTTACCCATGACGGCAGCAGAGCTGGAAGCAGCACTGAGGCCTGTCCAGGCCTCCCCAGCCCCTCGCTGCATGTGCTGCAGGCCAGAGAGCAGAGGCTCTGAGCTCCAGCAGGCCTGCGGGCCTACTGACCTGCCTGTGCTCTGGACCCTTGTGCCAGGCCTGGTCCTCAGAGATCCTGTTGTATCTGCTGGTGACCCAGCTGCCTTTTCTTAGACTGTTGGCCTGGCTCCTGAGTGCCCCTGCCATGAGTTCTTCCCTGCAGGTGGCCCATCCCAGTCCAGGGCCTCGCCTCCACATCCTGCTCTGCTCTGGTCCCAGAATCCTGAGTGTCGGACACACTGTGGGCCCAGAAGTGAATTGCTCTCCCGTGTCAGGCAAATGCCTTCTACACAGACAGAACCCTCGGGTGGGGACCAGGGATGCCAACCTGACCTTCTGTCCTTTCCGCTTTCTGTAGACACCGGGGGCTAATTCGTGCCTATGAGTTTGCAGTGGACCAGCTGGCCTTCCAGAGCCCTCTTCCGGTCTGCCGCTCATCCTGCGACACCATGACCAGTTACAACTATGACCTTGCGCTGGCTTTTCCCTGTGACAACGTGTAGTGCCTCATTGGGAACAGGGAGAAAAATGGGAAGGACCAATTTTTTAAACTTTGAAACAACAGGAGAGCTCTCTGCGGGGTGGTAGGTGTTTGGGGGGCGCCAGCAGCACCTGAGGGCTCGCACGCTCACCTGCCTCGGCTGCTCTCAGCCGTGTGCAGAGCATGGCATTTACCATGGCTTGTTCCATCTCACCCTGTTCTCTGTGGCTTTGAGTGACACACTGGTGACTCAGACGTCACCCCCTTCCCTCGCGGCCCTTCCCTGGCCCCAGCTGGAGGCCTCACGAGCTGCAGCTCTGCACCGCCAGGCTCAGCTGCCCCGGCTCCTGCCCTGTGGCCTCTTCCCAGCCTCCAGACTCCTTCAGGAACCTCGTGGGCCTTGGGACGTGCTGGTCTCTGGGCCGACAAGGCCCCATCCTTTGGCTCAAAGATCAAGTATTTACTCAGTGGTCTCCTTGAGCTCCCACCTTGACACCACCCAGTGTCACCTAGATAGCAGTGCTGGGTTTTTGGGGTTTTTTTTCATAGCTTTTACCACGGTTTACAAGTATATATTTATACAATTATTTCATTAAGGACTATTTTGCTTTCTGTCGTATCCACAATATATGATACAAAGTAAGTATTTTCTCAATATTCACTGACTAAATAGCCATCCTCCAAAGGGAGGTCGGAGGTTGTGCCTTCAACCCTGAAGATAAAATGAGACCACGCAGGAGAGCAGTCGGGAAGTAGCTTCCCTTCCTGAAGAGGGAAACCGTGCATTGGTCTTGATTTACTTTTTTTTCTGAATAGCAGCAACTACTCTACCTTCAACACATGCCGATAATGCTTGCTTAGCTTGAGACCCCCAGCCTCTGTCCCCAGCCTGAGACCCACAGGTCATTAGCAGATGGAGTCCCTGAACAGCCCACAGACCTGAAGGATCTAGTGACCTTGTGAACAAGCTCGATCCAGTGGCTGTGTGACCCATGTGTGAAATGCTCACTGCACGAGGTGACTGCAGTGTAGTGCAGGGAGAAGGCGACACAGCCAAGGGATAAGAAGGTGCCGGGTGCCACACCTCAGAGTTGGCTCTGAAGAGGATTGTTAATAGAAAGGGGCGATACGGATCCTCTATCCCAGGGCAGTGGTGACAGTGAACATCCAGTGCTGAGGCTGAGAGGAGATGTGACCCAGTGGAGATAAGGCCACACTGCAGATGCTCAGGAGGCCACCGGCCCAAGAGAGTGGAGGAAGGAGGTTGAAAGGTCAGAAGCAGACACAAAGACAGGTTGTACAGCTCTTGATAAAGAAGGTGTAAGGACTATTAGGGACAAAAAATGCTGACCTCAGCATGAGAGTCACCTGCCACACTCATGGGACGAGAAGTGAGCTTGGATCCCTGTGCTGGGGGTGGCACCTAGGGCCCCTGCACCAGGCAGGCACTGTACCACTGCGTCACTGATGCTGAGGGATTGTTCTCAGCTTGCTCAAGTCAGCTACCCTTAAACACCCCTCCAGCTAGCCAGGGGGACAGAGCCAGATGAAGAGCCACCACCAGGGAACTGCACTCTCCAGCCAGACTTCACCTCTCAGACCCTCCCAGCAGCCCCGGGCAGCCTGCTGCTATTCTTTTCTTTTTTCTTTTTTCTTTTTTCTTTTTATTTTTTGTAGCTGTAGATGGATTGCATGCCTTTATTTTATGTGTTTACTTTTATGTGCTGGTAGGCATCAAACCCAGTGCCTCTCATGTGCTGGGCAAGCTCTGGGCCACGGAGCTGCAGCCCCAGCCCTTGCTTGTGTTCCTGAGTGCAGCTTCCCACCGTTACTGCGGGGGAGGGTTCTGGGCCTCCCCTTCTGCCGACCTTTATTTGGGTTCTTGTCTTCATGCACTGGACTGCTGGAGAAGTTTCTTTTCAGAAGCAGCTCCTTCCAGTCTGAGCAGTTCATTCTGTGGGTACAGATAAGTGAAACACCTAAATAAGATGCAGAAAATTTTTCTTAAATTAAAAACAGTTTTAAAATACTAGTGTTCCCTGCTAATAGCCCAGGTAAAAATGTTTGTAACGCATCTCCCACTCAGGAAAATAGCCTGGAATTTTGAGGAGAGTTATCAGACCCAAACCAAAATCTTCAAGACATGACAAATTCAGTCTGCTTTCAGCTGTGAACCAGAACCTCCTGGAATAAACCACCCTGATGGGAAGGTACACCGAAGGCAAACCAGCATCTACCAGTGGTTAGAAGGAGCCGGGCCCTGGCCCCACCGCCGTGGCCCCGCTGGCTTCTGCAGGCAGCTGCGTGGCAGGTCTGTGCTGGGTGGATCTGGCATCTACATTTCCTTTTTAGTGCTTCTGCTTCCCAAGCCCTTCCTCCCATGCTCTTCCTTAAACGGAAGAGACTCAAACATGCCCCTGGGGGTCGTGGGGGGCAGAACACTACAGGGTCTCATCCCAAAATGCTCATGTGATGTACCTACTGCCTTTATCTGTTCTGATATTAAACATTTGAACTTCCTTATTGCTCAAGTTGCATGAACTCTCTGGCAGGGTACCTGGGGCAGGCCCTGGCACCGCGCAGAACCAGCTCCCTCACTGTCGCCTCCTTGGTGGAGGGCCTGGCTGAGTCTTCCCGAGCCTCTGCCACAGGCATTCCGTCCAGGGTCAGAGATCCACAGTGGGACCCATGCAGCCTCCAAAGTGGCCATGTTCAAGGACAACAGTTACCTTTCATTGCCTCGAAGGGATTGAAGTCCCCCTTCTCCCTGGCGTTCATCTCTGCCCCTGAGTTGTGTTTACCTTGGTCTGGGCAGCAAGTCACACTTAAAAGCTCCTCTGGGGACAGCATCATCTTCCCTCCCAATAGCAATCCTGCCCCAGCCGGCTGCTCAGGTTTCAGCTGATCAAAGGAAAGACTGAATTTCCCCACCAGTGGAGTTTTGGTCCTTTCTGAAAGAAAGGGGACACCCCTTTTCAACCCCTATCCCCTGAGAACTCAGGACCTTGAGTTTAACCCATTAAATCCCAAGTTTTCCATTCCACAAATCTTTCAGTGAAACCCAAGTGCATTACCATTGATTGAAAATCAATCTAGAGCTTATTATGTCCTTTCATATATAAAATGTTTTTTCCCAGATAATTTTGATTTTATCAAAATAGAATGCTGAAAACATTTATTTGAAAAGTTACTGGAAGTACTTTTTGAGGGCTCAAATTATATTTGTGGATGTCCCACATTTGGGACAGTGGGACTTAGTGGGTGAAGGGGTGGCACTTCCCACTTGCTAAATGGCCAGCATCATCACTGGTGAAGCTAAATCTCTTGACAGCTGGCGGGTGGCTGCTGTGAGGTGGGCCGGTGACAGTGGCCCAGACAGGGCCGTCTCCCTGACCGGGCCCTTGCTCTACAGAGCAGCTGCCACGGCAGCGAGCCGATGGTGCTGGCCGGCCCAGGCCGCAGTGCTGCGAGCCACACGGACCTGCCCGCGTCACCCTTCGCAGCTAGGCCAGATGGCTACCTGGCTACCGCAGCAGGGCCTGCGGCGACTTGGACAGAACCACCTCCAGTGTGTGATGGCAGAGTCCCTCCTGCTGGGCTCCAGTGAGCGCCATGTGGGCGCCGGCCTGTCTGGCCTCTGATGCTGAACGTGCGCTTCCAGAAGCAGCCATTTGCTCTGCACTGGGAGCCTTTCTGTTCCCGAGGAAGGGAGGGAAAACTCCCCCGCTTCCCCAGCTGAGCCCGTCCTGCCATCTTCCCTTCCCTTGCCCAGCATGAGGATGAAGGCTGCTTGTCGCTTCGCTTCTCTTAGATGAAGGTGGCAGCAAGCCACTTGCATGCTCCTTGGCCTCACTGCCACCCCACTGGACCAGCCCTGGGCAGCAACACTGAGAACAAGCTCTGCACAGGGAAAGCTGAGCAGCACTGGCCCTCACGCGCGTCCTGGTCCTCCTGGGGCCACGCTCACCCACCTCCGACCCTGCTGCACTGGTTCAGTTGCTGGCAGAGCTGAAGACAAAGGTGCCACAGGAAGACGTGTGGCTGTGGCCCTGGCTCCTCCCACTCAGCTTGCCAGGCCTTGCCAAGGTCACCTCGTGGGAGGACAGCCTGTGAGAACAGTGTGGCGAAGCCCTCGCCCAGGCAACTTGTATTTTTAACTCCATCAGCTCCCTGAGTCGCAGCGCCTCCGGCAGCACAGCCGCGTTCAGACTCAGCCTGGGAACGGCAGGCAGGCAGGTGGGGGCGGGCGGGACTGCCGCGGCCAGGATCAGTCCCATCGATGGCCCTCCCTGCTAGCAAACAAAAGGACTCTCCAGTCCTTTGAACCAGAAAATAATAGTTTTGTTAAAGTCTAGCAATACTTTGTTCTGTAAGGGGCCAGACTGGAGGCTGGGGTGCTGATCCATAATTCGTGTTTAACTTGGCTGCAGAAGGTGTCCCCGGAGCCACCCTCCAGGTTTCCATTACAAGGCCCTTTTGTAAACCTATCAAATGAATGGGCTCATGTCAAACCACCATATTCTTTTAACATTCAAAAAGCCAGCTTTTCCCCTTGGTAATATATAGAACTAGGTCCCACCTCCGACTTTACTCCCTGCAATGACTTAGGAATATAGAGGAAGTGGCCTCTGGCCAGCAGCCAAGGACTCTGTCCCTGCTCAGTGTTCTCCACCCACAGCCTGTGGACCTCGGAGTACCTACTTATCGGCATCTGCAAATATTTCACTTAGTGCTGAGTTCTGCCAAGCTCCTTTTAATCACTTACACGCCTTAGAAAAGATTTCAGCACAAACAGCATCCATTGGGGCAGCCACAATTGAGACACCCCTGTCACTTGGTTCATGTCCCCATCCAGGGATGAACAGGGCTGGTTGCATTTGGTCAGGTTCTCGGCATCTGGAAATGCCCTCCGGGGCATGCCCGATAGTCTACAGGTAAGAGAAGCCGTTCCCAAGCCACCTGCTTCCTTCCTGCCACTCACACTTCACTGCCCAGATGGCAGGGCTGTCACTAGACCCGACCCAGAGCAGCAGCCCTCCGTCCTTGATGATCAAAGGCCCTGGGGATTAGCCTGCTCTCCTGGGGGCGTTTGTGGTACCTGAGAGCCAGGCTGGATCACTCCTGACAGCACCCGGAGCTGGGCGGACGGCTTCAGGCGACTTATGCTCCCACGCTGGTGAAAACCACCTGCCCTGCCCAGAGCAGACTCCTCGGTGCTTATGAGCAAAGGAGCTTTCTTCTGAGCAGCATGGACCGGGCTCATTGTGAACAGGTCTCATTTTAATTAGCTGTGTAGATAAGCCCTGGCCCAAAGCTTCAAAGACCCTGGGCAGGCAGGCCCCCGGCGGTCCGCAGCAGCAAGCTCATCTGATGTGTGCCTGATGTGGCCACATCGCCCCAATTCAGGGTGCAGGGGCTGAAGCAAGGTTATCTATTATTTATAAAAAGCATTTTACATTCATGAATTGCCTTTGTTGAGAAGAACAAAATAGAAGCAAATTGGGAGAGCCCAGCACCCCGCTGTCAGCGGGCACGCCAGCGCTGCCTGCTAAGATGCACTGGGGCCAGAGGACAAGGGAGGGCAGAAAAGCGGGTGCGCAACACTTTCTGGGCAGGAGCTTATAATGCTGCAGACCCCGACGCTGCTGTCCTAGTGACTTTCTAGATCTTCAGCGTGCAGCCCAGGAGCTTGGAGGACCCCCAGGGGCAGGGGCCAGGTGAGGGAGGCCACCCTCCCCAGGAAACTGGCTGGGTACTCCTGGGAAGCTGCCGGGGTTTGTCCCTCCCGCTGACAGCAGAGGCCCCCACCAGGCTCCTGCCCTCACCACCTGCAGTCGGTTGCTGGATTAAGTCCTAACCCAAGGAGCAGATCCCTGGCAGTGGCTTCCGGCTGCCTTCCCCAGGCCGAGCTCTGCGGCCTCTGACCTCCCCAGGGAGCAGCTGGGTCTGGGCTGCCATCTGGCCTTCCGCAGGCCCCACCTGCTGGCTCCACAGCACAGCCAGGCACCTAAGATGCCGCAGTCCCGCACCTGCCTCAGCTGGGCCTGCACCCACATGCCGAGGGCCCCCAAACTCCACTTCCATCCTGCTGCCCTATACACTGTCCCTGGGCAGAGCCCCTGGGCTCAGCACACTGCTTTGGTTTGCCTTTTAAATTTAAGCACCAGCTCGTCCCTTGGCCCCAGCAGCAGCCGCAGACTCCTGACGTGCTGAGTTGTTTTGTTGCACCTGTTAACCCAGGACCCGCCCGCACACTGCCTAGCATCACCTCGGCCTCCTCATTCAGCTTGGGAAAGCTCAGCTCTGGGGGGACGCCAGGGCCGGCCATCACCTGGCTGGGACAACTACCCACCAGCACGTGGCTGGGGACCCCTGTCCAAAACCCAGAGAGAGGAGGCTCCCTTGGCAGCCCCGCCCCCAAGCTTTCCACTGAGATGACACTGGTGATAATTCACCCCATTCCGGGGTCAGTACCGTTAGCTACAAGCACGAGTCACTGTCCCCTTGGACAGCCTTCAGGTGGTTGCATCAAAGAACAACCTGAACTTCAACAGAAGGGTAACCATGGGGTGGTGGAAAAGCAGAGAGGCCCTGGGTTCTTGTCCTCTCGGTGCAAACTTGACCTGGCACCTTGAGTCACAAAATGCCCTAATGTCACAACCACACGGAACCTCCAAGCCCCGGGTGCCACCATCTCTGATGAACAGGGAGCTGAGAACACAGGTTCACGCCACTCCTATGGGCAGGCGCTAGCTCGAAGGACGTCTGAGAAGGCTGCCGCCTGGCCTCTGCAGGGGGACGGCCAGGCCAGGCGTGGGCCCGCGGCTGCCTTCTGTGCCTTTTGCACCCTGAACCCCAAGGCCTGGGCCTGAGCAGGTAAGATAGAGCATCCGCAACCCGAAAACCGACCAGGGAGCCAAGCACGCAGAGAGCAGTGCCCAGTGACAACACACCCACTGGAAGGCTGGAAAGCCACCACCCAGGGAGGGTCGCAGGAGTGGGCACATCTGAAGAGGGACCACCACTGACGAAACCACGCACAGCCAGAGCCACCAGTTCGCACTCAGCCGGCTGCCCGGGACCCACGCAGGGCAGTGAGAGCTCACAGTCAGCAGGGGGCTCTGCAGCTCCGCTGACCCTCCCTCCGCCATCACTGACCAAGACCATGACCTGTCCATGCCCCAGACCACACCTCTTCCAATCAGGTGACAGCCAGAGTCGGGGGAGATGCTTACCTGACAGACCTTCTCCGGCCTCTGCTGCCTGCATGGGGACCAGAGTCCCGGGTGTGCGGCTGGCCATCCTGACAGGACCTGGACGGTCAGCCCAGCCACAGGCTTCCCCTCCCTGGGCCAGCCGTGCGCACCGCCAGGCTCCACCTGTGTGATTGTCGGTCGTGACTTTGAGGAAGCCCTGCTGCCCAAGTCCCAGTCCCCTGGACACACCTGGGGCTGAGGAGGCAGGTGCCAGGAGACCAGCACACACTGTCCCCAACACAAACAGGAAACCAGTCCACCTTCCAGACCAGTCCTTTGGGATGACCTGGCCACCGGCTGCTCCTCGGATTCAGGCTCCTCCTGGGCCACCCAGGGCCAGCCCACTGGGATGCAGGGGAGGGATGGACACGAGCCGTGTTCATTAGCAAATCTTTTTTATTATTGTCATTAGAGATAAAAACAGCAAAGTCCCACATACCGTCCCCCAGATGGCCCCGGAGGGCACGAGCATCGGTATTTACAGGAGCCGCGGCCAAGGCCGTCCACCAGGCTGGCCCCTCACGGCGGCGTCCCCAAGGCAGCGTGGGTCAGTGGCAAAGGGCGATGGTTTCCATGTTTAGGAAGCGGACGTGCATCTTGGTCTCGATGTCGATTCCCTGCCAGATCTGGAAGGGACCGAGCGGCATTAGGGGCGTCCCCACTTCTGCCGGCAGCTGCCCAGGGTCCCATCCTTGACTGTCCCCCGCCCACCCTCTTCTGCCCCCAGCCGAGATGCTCCGGGCAGGTGAGAAGCAGGGGCTGTTGTGAGAGTCTGAGCTCAGCAAGGAAGAGCAGCCCCATCTGTCTCCTGCTGGTTAATTTGGCTGTGACATTTGGATCCTTCCTGAGCTTGTCGCAGCACGCTGTGATTAAGTACGGAACGCAAGCTCCGCTCCCGTCATCCCCACCTCGCCCTCCCTCAGGCTGAGCCTCATGCCAACGCCACAGCCCCACCAAGCCCCCTCTTCATCACACGATGTGGGGACTTCATGGAACACTGGGGGGACTCCAGTGGCCGGCCTTTGGGATTCTGTGAGCTTGCAGGGGCTGTGGAGTGCGATCAGGCCACCATCGTGAACTAGGAGCACACTGCCACCTGAGAGGTCACCCATGTTCCAGGCAGATGAGCTCGTGCCGGGAAAGGCAATTCCTCCTTCATGTTCACGTCCACGACCACAAACCTGGCACTACAGTCACCATCTGTCCTGGCCAGGGCATTGGCAACTGTCCCCGTCACCCCCATGACCATGCTCTCTCCTACTCCTTGGCAACTGGGGGCCCAGGGGCACCACAGATGGGGAGAAGCGAACAGGAACGAAGGGCCTGGTGGGCGGGTGACTTCTCACCGCCTCCCCGCTTATGTAAGAACTTCAAACTCTCAAGCTGTCACTCAGCATCTCCAGGGACAGCCACGAGGCGGGGAAAGTCGGAGCCGCTAGGGCACCCAGGGACAGGGAGGCCGCAGGGCCCTTCTTGTCACTCCCACGTTCCCAGGTGCTCCCGGTCCCCGCACCTGCCCTGGGTGCTGTGAGGGACGCAGAACTCAAATCTGGTCCCAGCCAAGCTGCTCCCATTCTCTGGGTGGATGAGACGGTCTTGGGAGAGGGGCCTGGCCCCAGGGTGGTTTCTACTAAGTGCTGGGCAGCAACATGGTCACCAAGGCCACTGGAAGGGACCAGGGAAGGGAGGGGAGGAAAACCTGGCTTGTCATGAAAGAGCCCCAACGTGAAGGGACAGGTTTGAGAAACCTTCGGGGAAGGCTGCTTTTTGAGGCAAAGAGGAAATCCATCTGGTGTTCAAATCCTCAGCCTCCCCTTCCCTAAGCCTCCCTGCCTCCCCAGGCGTCTAGGTCATCATTCTGCTGTCTTGCTTGGGCATCACTTTCCTGCACGAGCAGGTCCCAGTGCAGGCCAGAGTCACCCTGCTCACAACCACAGATCTGGCCTTCCCCTGTCCATGCA
Organism: Glaucomys volans; assembly: GCA_020662805.1. Taxonomy (NCBI): domain Eukaryota; kingdom Metazoa; phylum Chordata; class Mammalia; order Rodentia; family Sciuridae; genus Glaucomys; species Glaucomys volans. The sequence continues at coordinate 140,877 of JAJEJO010001868.1, forward strand.
CCTGCCCAGTCCCGAGATGGGGGCCCCGCATGGGACAAAGGTGGTTGCTGACCCATGACCCAGCAGTTCCCTCTGGGCTTCTCTTTGCAGCTGGGTCTGAGCATCCTGCCCTGTCACCTGCCTCCCCATGCATCTGAAGGTAGCTGGCCAGGTCGGAGGGCACACTTGGAGGAGAGCCCTGGGCCCTGGGTCCTGGGTCCTGGTCCCGCTCCAGGCACAGGCCCTGTGGGCCTGGTGCTACGAGGCTGGACGGGAGCCCCTCCAGGGTCTGTGCTGCTCTGACCTCCGCACCTCCCTCAGCCCCCAGGGAGGCCCTGGAGTCACTGTCTTGAGGATGCTTGGGGTCAAAGTGCTGCAAACAAAGCAGGCAGGTTCTTCTGGGGTCTTGATCATCCAAGCACCAAGGAGCCGGCCTGAACTCCCTGCCCCAGAGCACTGCCGCCATCGGCAAAGGCCCAGCACCAGCCTCACCATCTTCCCCGGGCTGGAGAATCCATCATGGAGGGCATGCGAGCGACTGGGCGGCCATTTAAAATGAGGCCCAGTCGGAGTGAGGAGGCGCGGGGCAGAGCCGGGCGCAGTCTGCCCAGGTGTTGGTGCCCATCCAGGCCCAGGGGGTGCCAGGGTCCCTGCTCCACTGGGAACAGGGGGCGCCTCTGGGAAGGCAAGAAAACTGACCTTTCAGGGCTGGGGCCGGGGCTCAGCGGTAGAGCGCCCGCCTGGCTGAGTCCGACCCTCAGCACCGCATGTTAATTAATTAATTAATTAATTAATTAAAGGTCCATCAACAACTAAAAAAATATTCAAAAAAAAGAAATTGTCCTTTCATCGTCTACTGCTCAAGACGCTCCGGCCGTGTGCAGAAGTCTTCTGATAAAAATCAGTGAAGCCAGTTGAAAGCATCTTCAAGACCCTTTCAGCTTCAGCTGGTGGCTGGTCCCTGGTCCCCGGTCCCCCCCTCACCTCCCACTGCAGTTCAGAACCACGTCTCCTGACCAGCATCTCCGAGAGGTCCTCGAGGCTCCCAAAGCCCCCACACCCAGACACCTCTGTTCCTCCCCGGCACCCACCTTCAGGAAGTCCTCAAAGGTGATCCCCTCGTACACTTGATCCGGTTCCTGGGGAGAGCGGAGGGCAGAGGTGAGCGCTGGCCTCATCCTCCTCTGGGTCCGCCTCCCTCCCCCACACCCAGCGCAAGGGGCTTTTGGGGTCACTTGACTCCAGCCAGGGATAGTCACCCCGAACCCCAACACCCTGCTTGAGGCTGGTGCAGGCTCCCCACGGCCCTCCCCCCACCCCCCAGAAAGAAAGGCCTGGTGGAGGAAGGGGTGGGCGAGGCCCGGGCCTCCCTCCCCACAGTGCCCACCTCCTGCTTGTCCCCAGCTGCCCGGCTGCAGGGCACCTCCCCCACATCAGTCCAGCCACATCATCCCCCCTCTGATAAGAACTATTCTGGGCTAATCTATGCTCACAGAGCACTGGGGGAAGGGGCAAGGGAACAAGGGCCTGGCCTCTGCGGCCCACCCCTCGTGCCCATGAGTCACCATGATAACGTTAGTCCAGACCCGCGGGCGGGCCCAGTGTGGCGAGTGGCGGCCCCGACCTGGCTCCCAAGCCTCGGGCTTTCAAGTGTGCTTGGCGATGCCAGTCTCACTCTGTCCTTTCCCCTCTGGGACACAGGGGACCACACAGGGTCTCCTGCCCCTTCAATTCTACCCTTGGGCTCTGCCAACCTCGTATCCCAAACCTCACCCCACAGCACCTTTGTGACAGTGAACACCCCCTAATGGGCCAAGTGCCCATCACCAGAAGGCCACACTGTGACCACCACGTGGCTATTAAGAAGTGGTCATTTACTCATGTGGATGCAGAGAAGCCTTCGGGACAGGTGCAGAGTGGGAGAAGACCCACGACAGGGACAAGCGTCTGCAGACGGGGTGCCCGCAGACAGCCCCCAGACCCTGGCCGGGCCCTGCCCCCTGCGCACGGACACGTGGGTCACTGCAGAGAAGAGGGCGGCTTCAAGTTCATTTTGTGTGAATCAAAAGTCACAGTCAGAGCTGGGCGCAGTGGCGCACGCCTGTAATCCCAGCAACTCGGGAGGCTGAGTCAGGAGGATCGCGAGTTCAAAGCCAGCCTCAGCAATTTAGCGAGGCCCTGAGCAACTCAGTGAGACCCTGTCTCTAAATAAAATACAAAATAGGGCT
>JAJEJO010001868.1:143183-220769 GCA_020662805.1 Glaucomys volans
CTGAGTCAGGAGGATCACGAGTTCAAAGCCAGCCTCAGCAACTTAGCGAGGCCCTAAGCAACTCAGTGAGACCCTGTCTCTAAATAAAATACAAAATAGGGCTGGGGATGTGGCTCAGTGGTCGAGTGTCCCTGATTCAATCCCCCGTTCCAAAAAAAAAAAAAAGTCACAGTCGAGTTGGGGTGGAGCTTGGGCAGAGCGGGCACTCAGGGCACACAAGGCCTGGGTTCAACCCCAGCATCAGGACACAAGAACAGCAAAATACAACAGGGAGGACACTCAGCTGACCACTGGGCTCCCAGAGCAGAATCAGGGTGGTTCCCTGCAGGGGAGGGGCTGGTGGCGAAGAGCAAGGAGAGGCTGAGCCCTCGGGGTCTCTAACACTGCACCCTGCAAACGTCCTGGGGGTCTCCCAGTCACAGCAGCGAAGCTTCACCTGGACACTGACACAGCCCCGGGCGCGTGGTGCAGAGCCAAGGCTGGGCGCCCTTCCAAGGGCTGCTCCTGCTGGGCAGGGCTCGGCCCCTGCAGGGCTGCCGCCTTGCATTGAAGGAACATTTATAAAACCACCAGCCACTGGCCGCGGCCACCCTGGCCCCAGGGTTCCTTCCTTCCTGCTCCTGAGTGTGGAGGAGTGGCCACCCTCCCCCTGGGCCCCAGGGCTGTCCAAGGGCCTGACTGTAGACAGGCACAGGGGCTGGAGGGCGGGAGGCACGGAGAGGGGCAGGGCTGGGAGCGGAGCCCCCAGCTGTGGACACAGCGGAGAAGTCGCTGCCAGTCCACATCTGGCTTTGCAGGTCCACTAAGGCGAGGACCCCGGATCAAGTCTCGGGCGGGTGGCGCAGTCAGAAATGTTGCGCGTCCTCAGAGGTCAGAGGCGCTGAATGGCCACACTGTGACCTTGACACCAGGAAACATGTGACAGCTCCTAGAGGTCCCAGGAAGACATGTGTGTGGACCCTGGCTGCTTCCCGGCTCCTTGGGCCTCTCCCCACCCTGCTGGGGGCCTGGGGCCACTGGATGCCCGCTGGGGACGCTGGGCCTCGGCTTGGGAGGCCCCCTTGGCGGCCGCTCTGATCTGATGCAGCTCGGCAGACGCCAGCTGCCAGCAATCTCACCCCCCCAATTAAGAAGACTGTCGCCACTCGGGGCTGGAGTGGGGCGGGAGCATCTGGAGGAGAACGAAATTAAATCAAGTGGGAATCTGGCTCCCCAACCCGGGCGGGGACCCTGCTCTCTCTGCCCAGGTCTCGAGCCCTTTGCTGCCGCACCGATTTGCTGAGTGGGGGCTTTCTCCAAGGGCCCAAGAAGCAGACATAAAGCACAGGCCCGAGAGGTGACCGCAGCCCGCGTCCTGGGCTGGCTCAGCCCCTGGCCTCTGCCTCCGGCACAAACAGCAGGAAATCCCCTCCACCCGGGGCAGGGCTGCGCACAGCCGCACAGTGCCCAGAGGCAGGGACATCAGTGGGACCCACTGGTCCCCACTGAGATGGCACCTGACTGCCGGAGCAGCCCTCTGGGGCTCGGGGCCCCTGGGTGGGGCTGGTGGTCAGCACCTGGCCCTGCAGGAGAGTCCTCCAGCCCGGAGAAGGCTGCGGACTCTGCAAAGCCCTCCGTGCGCCCAGCCTCGGGCTCCTGCCAGTGAAGGGAGGCTAACGATGGACACGGGAAGGACGGCGCAACTCAGCCCTGTGGTCTGACTCCGGACCAGGTGGGCTCCCAGCCCAAAGGACAGCCTCCTGCTGGCCCTGCCTGAAGGCCAGAGGTCACCACCTAGTTAGTCATTAAGAATCAACAAAACAGGGCTGACCCCTGGGCACTGCTCAAGAGCACCAGCCACCAGCACCTGCCTCGGCGGGAAGGCTGCAGTGGGACCTGAGGGACCACAAGCCCGGGGCACCCTGAGCTCTGCCCTGCTGTGTTTCACAGCTCCCTGGAGGGCTGGGAGCTGTCCCAGGCCAGGCCGGGTCAGAAGGGAGCAGGACACGCTGAGCCCTGCCTCTGAGGCCTTCCAGACGCTCCACGCCCAGCGAATAGGCATCTCGAGGCTCTGGGGAGAGTCACAGGCCCAGGGGACCAGGGCTGGGACCCCACCCCGGGCTCACCATCTGCCCCACGCACACGCTGGCCGCCTCCATCATGGCCCCGTCTGCGATGGAGCGGGCCGACTCCTTCTCGATGTGGGGGTTTCCGGAGAGCAGCTCCTCCACCACCTGTGGGTGGGGCAGAGACCAGTGGTGACCTTGAGCCTCCATCAGGGAGGAGGGCAGGGAGGCCGGGAGCCGGGCGGGGCGGAAGAGCATACTTTACATTTCGATATTCTTCCAGGGTGATGCGGCCGTCGCTGTCCGAGTCGTACATGTGGAACAGAACTGGGGGCAGCGGGGAGAGAGCAGCTCGTTAGGGGGCTCAGAGCCCTGCCCCGGAGTGCCCCCTGGTCCCCATTCCCTGCACTCTGAATCTGCACCTCACTGAGACATCAAGGACAGAACCTCTCGTGGAAACCTTAGGGGTGGAGAACAAAGGCCATGGGGCCGACTGACCACTTCCCAGTGGGGTGACCACGACCTCAGGCAAGTGAGTGACTTCTCTACCCCAAGCCTCAGTTTCCCCATCTGTAAAATGGGAAGCCAGCATCTTCCTCAGGGTCTTGTGAGGCAGAAAGAAGCAGAGCTGTAGGGGTGGGCCGGGCGACCCCTGTGCACTGAGCGTGGACGACAGGACCCAGGCCCCATTACCAGGAAGCCCCAGGGTGCCGTGATCTCCAAGGACCAGGCCAGGGACCACAGCCTGGCCTGTTTCCCTCTCACTGACATCTGCTCCCAGGGCCTGCATGCCAGGTGGCCACTCCCCGCCAGCCCGGGCTCAGCCCTCGGCAACTCACCAGCACCGGCCAGGTCTGAGCAGAACTCCCCACGACACCCCGTCCCCGAGCCTGGAGGTCGAGGCTGCCCCACTCCAGCAGGCTGCTGAGGCCCATCCCCGCTCAGGGGGACCAGCCTCAGCAGGAGAGGTCTGGATCTGCATCCACCTGACTCCACAGCCCCCGGACCCCCGCCCGGCCCTCAGAGCAAAGGGAAAGCAGGTGGATGCTAGTCCCTCCCGAGTCACAGCGGCACAGGAGGTCCTGGGACATCCAGCCCCACGATTCCCACCAGTCCCACGGCACATTCCAGAGCTAAACATAGTCCTGCTGACATTTTCCTGATGACGAGCCCCGGGCGTGGGGGACAGGGGTGCCGGGAGTCACGAGACAGTCCCTTGGGGAAAAAGGGGACGTGACTTGGGCCACCACTTGGACGCCGCCCCTCTGGCTGGCCAGGATCACAACTTAGCAGGCCCTGGAGTCAGGGGTCAGCGGATGCTCCTCGAGACCCTGCTCAGGGAGCTGAGCGGAGACCCTAGTTTAGGGAGCCCCCTGCGCTAGAGGCCAAGCACTCAGCACCTGCGTGTCCACAATGGCACCTCCACACCAGGGTCCAAGCTCAAGGCCACAGAGCTGCTCAGCAGAGGGGCTGAATTGAACCCACGGCTCCAGGACCCCCTCCCAGTCCAAGAAAGCCAGGAACTGCCGGGCTTTTACCACGAGGCCACGCGGTGTGACTCGGGAGGAGGGACGCGCCCCAACACTGCCCTTTCAGGGACTGACCATGCGAGGACCTGGGCTAGAGTCCCTGACCCCCGCCATGCACGGCCCGGCCTCCTGCTGCAGGGGCGCCCAGCCCAGCCCGGGCCGGGCCAGACCAGGGGCCTCGGTACCTACATCTCAGCTTCTCCTTCCGAGACAGCTCCACCTGCTCCTCGCCCATGGTGGTGTCGATGGGCCGGAAGTAGGACATGATGGTCAGGAAGTCCTCGAAATCGATCTCGTCCGCCAGGCCGCTGGGCCCCTTGCGCAGGTTCCTGCAGGAGCCCAGGCGGAAGGGGCCGTTCAGTTGGAAACCGGATCTGGTCCTCCGGTGCCAAGCGCTGGCGAGAACCTGGCCCAGGAGCACAAAGCCCAGCACCTGCCCTGCCCGCACCGCGCGCCCGTCCAGGAGGCTGGGAGGAGGGCTGGGGAGGGGGACGCGGGTGGGTGTGGCGGGCCAGGCAGGGACAGAGCTGGGGAAACTGAGGCACCGGGCCATCCACCATCCTTCCCTTTACCTCAGGGGTCAGCAAACTACAGCCCGCGGCTGTAAACAGAACCCCATGCGACCCGAACCCCATGGCTCCCCCGCCAAAAGCCCCCCAGCTCCCCCTGTTCTCAGTGACCTCTCGCTCCCGCCCGGCCCGGCCCTCAGCACCCCCTCCTGCCTCGCCTTCCTCCTCGGGGCCCCCAAGAGCTGGCCCCTGCCTGGCGTCCTCCTGGATGTGGGTTCTGTGTCCACCTGCTGGGCACTACATGCCTGGACGGATGTCCCTCCTCTGTCCTGTGGGCACCGTGTCTGCAGCGACCCTCTGAACAAGGCGGCCTTGCACCCAGGGTGGGCCCGCTGAGCCTCTGACCAAGGGAGGTGCCAGCCTGGCCGCTTTCCTTGCGCCCTGTCCTCCCGGCTCTCTGCTTCCTGTCACCGCGTGAGCCCTCCCCCCACCACACTCCTCCGCGTCCTTCTGCCCCACCTGGAGCCTGTTGTCCAAGGACTGAGACCTCTGAAAACCCTCCATGTCACCGGCAGGCGTCGGGAGCCAAAGAATGACCGCCGCAAAGGCCGCGGCCCCTACCAGTGCCTAGGACCTTACAGGTGCTGACCAACTGGCGTCCCCAACGGGGACTTCCTGGAGCTGCCCGGCCAGGCCCGCCTTCCTGCTGGTCCAACGCAGGGGTCAACGCTGACAGGGCCCCGCCCCCGCCCCCTCTGCTCTCCCCGCCTTCCAAGCACAGTCGATTCTCCCCACTTCTGTGACACCTATGGACCAGGACAGTCACATCACAGATGTCACTGCCAATTCTAATTTACCAGTCTATCATTCCTACGGTAATCCCACAGGGGACACAAACTTAGTTCGACGTCCCCAGATTTCACCATGATGACTGCCCACTGTCAGTGTTTGAATAAATGAATCAGTAAAACAATTTTAAAAAGGAAGCGGCCGTCCAGATGCGTTTGGGAGACAGCCACCCTCCACCTGGGAGCGGAAGGCACAGCTCCTGAGTTGGAGTCCCAGGTCACACAGGGGACAGCTGGGAGCCAGGTGGCCTTGGCCAGGTTTTGCTAAAGAATTAATACAATAAAAGGCACAGTCTTGCATTTGGACAAAGGCCATGCCTGTCAATCAGGACAGGTGGCATCCCAGCTCTCCAGGGGTCCCTGTGCCCCATCCTGCCTGGCCACACTCCTCCCAGGCGGCAGCCCTGGTGGCTCACACAGTCCATGGCGGGCAGTCCCCAGGCCTCGTTACCATGCCCACTTAGCTGGCCTTCATGTCCCGAGTGCTGTCCCGACACACCGGCCTCCTCCGCCCTCCTGCAGAGCTATGTCCTCAGGCCGGGCCCAGCTCACCACGGCTGCCATGTGTGCATGGACACACACTTGGGTCAGGGGCCCACCAGGCTCTGGGCACCTTCCTGTCCAGACCTATCAGCTCCAAGTCCCAACAGCCCAAGGCCAATGTGGACAGCAGGGGCCACATCTCAAGGGTGGGGTGGCCTGGTGGCATCTCACTTCTAGTGGAATTATAGAAATAGTGACACAGCATGTTTTCAGAGATCAGGTTATAATACTGGGGGGGGGCTTCCATCTTGGGCCCCCTCATTGGGACGTGCCACTCCGGAGGAAGCCAGCTGCCATCTGTGAGGTCCACAAGATGCCTCCCAGCAGCCATGAGAAGGAGCCTCCTCCAGAAGCTCCCGGTATGACTTTGCCCCACCTTGGCTAGAGTTCATAAAAGGGCCTGAGCTCCCAGCTCATTTGCACCTGGATTCCTGACCCACAGAAATGAGGAGATATAAACACTAAGTGTGGGGCTGGGGATGCGACTCAGGGGTAGAGCACAGGCCTAGCATCCTGAGGCCCTGGGTTCCACCCCCAGCACCACAGAGAAAAGAAGAAGAAAAAAATACCAAGTTTTGGGCCATTTGTTACGCAGCCAGAGCTGACTGATACAGAAGCCTATAGAGACCAGGTAAGCTGCCCAGCTATGAATCTAGAACCATCTGACCCCAAAAACAATGTGGCCCCAACAATTGGCATTGGTTCACAAGGCTGCTCTGAGCATGTGGGTGCCACAAGCTACAAAGGACGAGGTCACCTTCCATCGGGCAGATGAGGGGAAAGAGCCCACCTGTTGTCAAAGAAGGCACGGATGATTTTGGATCGGATCGGGTTGAGCTCCAGGTCGGGGACGTTGTTGAAGTTCTCCTTGCTGGTTTCCGAGGAGGAGAAACGCCAGGTAAAGAAGAAGAAGAAAGCAGAGTCAGCCGTGTCGCCTTCACACACCCAGCTGCACTGCTTCATCCCTAACCGGCCCCACGAGGGACGCAGCGGAGTGCAGAGGGTTGGAATGGGCCCCTCCTCCCCGCTGCAGACTGAGCAGGAGGATCTGGAGACTTAAGAGTCAGAGACTCTGGACACTCATGCAGACACAGAGGATGTGCACCCCATTCTGGATGCCCATCCTCAGGCCCCAGGAAGGGAACCCCTGCTTTGGCTTCTCTGGGCTCTGAGCAGCAACATGCTGGCTTGGAACTTTGGAAAATAGTCTGGCAGCTCCTCAAAAGTTAAACCATAAGAACCAGCACCACCACTCCTAGATCTGCGCCCAAGGGAACTGAACACCTGTATGTGAACTTCACAGCAACATCACCCACAGGAGCCAGAGGAGGAACGATCCATATGTCTGCTGGCTGGTGAATGGGCAGACTGTGGTATGTCCATTCAGTGGACTACGACTCAGCCCTAACAGGCAACGATTCCTGCTCCAACCCGGAGCAGCCTCGAAGACATGATGGTGAGTGAAAGGAGCCAGTCACAAACAGTCCCATGTGTTGTAACTGCACTTAAACAAAGTGTCCCCAGCAGACCAGTCCATGGAGACAGAGAGGGTTGTCAGGGGTTGGGGCTGGAGGCTGGAGAGTGACAGCCGAGGGAATTTGTCTTCTTTTTGGGGTGACATCAATGTTCTGGGATTGACAGTGGGGTTGGGTGCATGACTCTTTAAATAGACTAAATCAATATCAGTTCTACATTTTAATGGGCGACCTACACGGTGTGTGGATTTTATTTCAGTAAAGCTGGAATTACTACCTGTGGGCTGGGTCAGGGACAGTGCACCCCAATAAGCAGCCCCATAGCGGGCACAGCTGCACCCCTCACCTGCCTCTCCTCCTTCCCTGTTCTTGGAAGCCGCTTTCTATTCACCTTTTACTTGGGCTCTTTGGATGCCCATGGACAGTGACCTCGGGAGGGACCCAGGGCACAGGCCGGTCGATCCCAAGGAACAAGGCTGGGGAGGTGGGAAGATGGCCATCAGTACCGAGACTCCAAACCCAGGCAGACCGGTGCTGGGCGAGGAGGGGTGCCCAGCACAGGGCTCACCCAGTGCTGCCCTCGAGGGACACAGGCGTGAGCAGGACCAGACTGCGTCCCGATCCGTCCGGTTCTCCCCACCCGGGGAGGCTTCTTGTCCTTCCCTCATGGCTGGGCTTGCTGGTGGCAAACAGCCAAACTCGGGAGACGGCGTCGGGAGCCCAGCTCTGAGGGAGGAGGCGCTCAGGGCGCTTGGCCCAGAGTGACGGGATGTTATGCAGTCGCAAACAACTAATGGAAATTTTGAGGCCACAAAAAGAATGCGGCAAGCTGGACATGGGGGGCGTTACCTGAGCCCCAGCTACTTGGAGGCTGAGGCTGGAGGCCAGCCCAGGCAACATAGCAAGACCCCCGTCTCCAAACCAACCCACCCCAGCCCAGAGGATCGCTACACCAACCTCAAAACACCACGCTGAGGGAGAGGAGACACGCAGCCCACAGGCATGATGCCGTCTGTCTGAAACCCCAGAAGAGGCAGATCCGGAGGCAGGAAGCACAGCCCTGGCTTCCAGGGGCCGTGGCGAATGGGCCTAGGTGTCTTTTATAAGAGGTTCTAGAATTGATCTCATACTTTAAATGGATGAATCGCACAGTATCTCAATCATATCTCCATAATGCTATTTAATAATCTCCCCCACCCTCTTTAAAACAAAAGGCACCGCTGTGCCATGACCCCGTTCACACCCAGAACCCCGACTGTGCGCAGGCACCCGCAGCTGGAAGTCAGGACGAGGCCAGCCACCCTGGGGGCCGTGACGCAGGAGCCCAAGGGGAAGGTGGCTCTGGGCTGGGGACACCACAGAAGTCCCTCCCGTCCCTGATGCACGTTCCTCTGTGCAGATCAGGCCCCACTGTGCTAGGACAATGTGCCATCTCCAGCCTCCCAGGTGTCTGGAGGCGACCACTGGACACTGGACAGAGAGACCCGGCCCTGGACGGAACCAGCCAAGATCACCAGGGGAAATGATCAGAGTCTACGACGCCTGAAGGGATGGATGACTGACAGCCAGAGCTCGCGCTTGCTGTGCGAGTGACCTGGCCAGGCCACTGACCTCACATCAGCTCCTGACAGGTGTGGCCCAGAGAGGTCCTGGGACCTGCCCAGCTCACCCAGCTGGGGCTGGAGTGCCACACAGGACCCCAACGCCATCTTGTCTTGCATTTCCCAGAGTCTGCATCCCTGTCTGAGAAAGGGACACTGCAGAGCCCCAGAGGGAACTGGGAGGACAGGACAAAGCCTCTCCACAAGTAGGCGTGCACCGCAACCCGACTGCCTGGCTCCCCTGGGCTGGGGCGTCCTGGCTGCTGCCTTTCCCTCAGCCTCGGTTTCCTCGTCTGTGAGGTGGGCACACAATCCTGGTTGGGCACAGCTCCTGGAATCAGCCCGGACTCATACCCTGCTCCGCCACCCTGGTCAGGTGACTTGGCCTCTCTGAACCACAGTCTGCTCCTCTGGCAATGGGAGTCTCGCGGGTTTGAGCGCAGCCCTCGATCACTCCCGTGACACGCTGGCGTCTGTCTACTGTATACCGAGCGCTCCACCCATGACAGTTTCCAGGCTGTGGAGCACGAGGGCCTGCGGAGGGGACCCTGAGTGTCCCATGCGCTCTGCCCTCAACGCCACAGGCCATCTGTTTGCCGAGTGGGCAGCTGAGTCACAGGGAAGGCGGGAGGGCCAGGTGGCATGGGGACCTGCTCCAGAGTGTGGCTTCCTGGTCGGTGAGGCGGGCACAGACCAGCTCTGCTCACATCAATGGGGGGTGCTGGGCCGGGCACCGGGGCCAGGGCTGCTGACCCAGGCTCTGCCCCGCTGGGCACCGGCCTCAGGGAAGCCACGGCCCAGCCCAGAGCCTTGGATCTCTCATCTGTGAACCAGGACCCTGGGAGCCACGGGGAATCTGGGGATAAACGCCTTCGAGGTGCCGAGCAGCCGCCTGGCGCACAGTGGGCGCTTCGTTTGGACACTGTTTCTTCCCCCAGAGCACTCGGGGCTGGGTAGCCCAGTGGACAGAGCCCTGGGTTCTGTCCCCAGCATGGAAAAAAAAAAATGCAGAGGTGGTGACATTAGTGACAATGGTGGCAGTGGACCTACTAGGTGCTCCCAGGGGAGATGCTATTCCAAGGGCTTCACGTGCTTACGCAGAGGAGTGAGGTCTGGCTGTCTGATCCTCAGGGACACCCGACACCGGCCGGACTCTCCTACCTACAAGGACGCAGGCCTGGAGCCAGAGCCTGGGGCGGGTCACCTGGCGTCCCAACCTCGCAGTGTGAGGCCCATGAATGCCAGCGGGTTTTGGTCCTTCTCTCCTCCCCTCCTGCCCCCAGGTACCCACTGGACTGGTCGAACTGGCTGGGCAGAAGGCGTCCTGCCCGGGGACCAGGCTCTGCTTTTCCTGGGAGCCCAGGGCTGGGGGCAGCCTGCTGCCTTGGGACAAAGCCAACTTACAGTGACCAATGTCCCTGATGCTGCCCCAGGGAACGTGAGTACGGGTCGGTCCCCAAGGGCCCGGGACCCACACCTTCCATGCCTTCTCTGGGGAGCTCGAGCTTCTGGAGGTTTTCAAATGTCCCCTTGAGTTCTGAAGTGCTCTGGCCATGCCAGTCGCTGTGAGGTGTGACCACACGTCCACGCACCAGCGGCAACAACGCAAGGCCCAGAGAGGCAAAGAGACTAACCTCTAGTCACACAGCGGGCAGGAGAGCTCGGCCCTCCCCCAACAAAGGACACTTCCTCCCCTGCCACTTCCTTCCTTTGGGTTGTGCATTTAACTTTAAAGGGGAAGGGGGGGGTGAGGGCTGTGGCTCGGGAGATGAGCGCTTTCCTGCACGTGCCAGGCCCTGGGTTCCAGGGACAGGGACAGGGGGAGGGGGGAGAGGAGGGGGGGAGGAAGGAAAAAGGAAAGGAGGAGAGAGGCATCTAGCCTGGCCCCATCAGGATCCCAGGGGCAGCACAGGACAAGCATCTGGCCCCCAGGGGACACGAGGCTAAGGCACCACTGAGGGCCGCTGGCCCCTCCAGAAGCCGGTGGGGGGGGGGCTGGTTTCCGGAGGCTTCAGAGGCCAGCTTGACCGGAAAGCTCCCTCTGCATGTTGGGGTCCCAGTCTGGCTTCACCCCCCTGGAGGCTAGGGACCCCAAGCTGAGCCTGCAGCAGGGCCCTAGATTCCCAGCCCCTGCTCTCTGCAGGTCCAGGGCTGCCCCATCCAGCGAGGCCACCTGTCCCTCCCCCTCCCAGCTCCACCGAGTCCCCGCCCTGCGCTCAGGGAGTCTGATGTCCCCTCCCCACCCTGGGAATCTGAGGCTCCCAACCCTCCGAGGCAGGGATGGCACCTGATTTGGCAGGTGTGTTCCCAGGCGAGGCCCAGCTACCCACCTGAGGACAGAGGAGGACCAGGGAGGGGCCCGGGGGCTGACAATAGGAAGCTGTCCTGCCACCAGCAGGCAGGTGACCTGTCCCAACCCCTCCAGCTCTCCCATGCCCAGTTGAGGAAGCTGGGCCCTGCCTCCGGGCCTTTGCACCTGCTGTGCCTGCAGCCAGAGGCTCCCTCCACTCCCCTCCGCTCCTTCTCTTCCTTCTGGTCTCAGCCCAGATGTGGCCTCCTCCCTGCTGCCCATCCTGAGGACCCCCATCACAGTCCCGAGGGTGCCACCCTCTCTGCTGTCTTCTTCCTTGATCCCATGATGATGATACCTAAGGGCTTTGCTTCTTCGCGAGGTCACTCTGGCTCTGCCTCCCCCGCCCCCGCCCCCTGCTCACCTACGAGGTGGTCTGCCCTGGAACCCTCCGCAGAAGGCCCTGCTTGTCTGGGAGCAGGACTGTCAGCATCCAACACTGGGGGACAGACCAATGCGACCATGAGTGAGTACCGCCGGGAAGCTGCTCCGGGGACACCTCTGCCCCCCAGCCGCCCCACCGACTCCCCCAGGTTCCCTCCCACATCAGCCCCACCCTCTCTCCTGTGCGGGCGGGAGAGTCCCGCCCACTTCCGTTCCTGGTTTACAAGCGACTTCGCGCCACATTCAATGGCCTGAGGAATCTAAAGTATGTTTCTATTTCATGGCTCTGTCTGATCAGGCCCCTCACAGCCCCCGTCACTTCATCTGAAATATTCCAAAGCATCCCTTTCTGGGAGCTGGTAAGCTGCCAGGGTGCTAGCAGGAAGTTGAGCCTCTGATGACAGGGGAGGGGCGGCTGCATAATAGGTGCTCAGTAAACATGCTAGAGGGACATTTTTCTATGCAAACATTTCATCAAGAGGCCACCGAACTCGTGCTTTGTGGTCAGGATGGATTCCAGTTTCAAAGGTCCTGAAGCACATGCAACTTGGGAGGGCCCTCCTAAAGAAAAGCAATGTGACATTATGAAATATAAAACACCCAGGCACTGGGTCTGTGCGGAACCCACACAAGCCAGCCACACTTACAATCCCAGCTCTTCAGGAGGCTGAGGTGGGAGGATTGCAAGTTTGAAGTTAACTGGGGCAACTTAAAAGACCCTTGTCGCAAAATCAAAAGGGCTGGGGCTGTAGCTCAGTGACACAGCGCTTGCTGAACATGAGCGAGGCCCTGGGTTCAATCCCCGGTGCCTCCCTCCCCAAAAGAGGATATGCCCAAAAGTGGGGTCCTGAAATGGGTTGTCCGTGCTTCAGGGTAAACCTGCCCCCAGAAGTCCGAGACAGTTTTGGAGAAAGAGGGGCCCAGACAGAACATGGCTAGTTCTGGCAGTTTTTACCTTGTGGGACTTTTTAACAAAGCCCTCTCCAACTCAGGATGAAATATACAGACCCTTTAAACTTCTAACTGCAACTCACAAATCCTATGAATGAGTGCAATACTTGCGGGTTTGGATGGTCACTTTTCAGGGTCCTTTTGCACTAGAGGTGTGCAAAGGCCATCTGGTGACATCTTCTGTTCTCTGAAGGGGGGACAAAGGGAGTTGGGCACCCATGTCACCCGCCACTGGCTGCACAGGGCTGTGGGAGCCTCAACGGGGGTCCCCTAGTCAACACCTCTTTCATGGGATGGGATGACTCCCAGACTGGCCAGTTTTCAAGTCTAAAGAAAGGAACCTCTCCTAGGCCGGAAACCCTCCTGGAGAGAGTATCCCAGATGGGCCCAGGGATCAGAGAGGTTGAGGCCCTGCCTCGGGTCACTCAGGAAACCACTGGCAGCATGGGAATGGGGCAGAACTAGGAACCAGATCCTGCCCCAGGGCTGCTCAGAGGAGGATAGGCAGGAAATCCAGAGGAACATCATAGGACGGCCAAGGGCACTTCCAGGCCCTGGAGGGCCGATTAGGATTAGGTAAAGCAGTTCCAGAGGCTGGGGGCTGCCCTTCCTGCAGTCAATTTACACAAGACCCTGTGCTCAATCACCTCCTGCCTGGGGGGCTGGGCTACTGTGTGTGTAGCCGATTTGAACCTTACTCCGGGGCTCTGGGATCAGGGGCTGCAAAGAGGGAATTACACACTCCTCTTTCCAAGGGCAGAACAGGAGACCAAGGTCATCATTTGAAAGTCAAGACCATGCCCACGGCATCCTTACACCAGGATCTCAGAGTCAGGTTCAAATTCTGGCTCCTCCACTTATGAGCTGTGTGACCAAGGGGCCCTACACAGTCTCTCTGAGCCTTGCTTCCCATCAGTCAAATGGAAAGCGCAAGTGTTCCTACTGCTTCCCGTGGGGTTGTGTGGGACCAGAGGAACACGCTCCTGGGCCCAGCACCCATAACAGCAGCCTCACCTGAGGGCCGTTCTGGTCTCAGGTGCCGGCCCCCAGACTCGCTCTTCACCTGGGCTATTTTCAAGGGTCAGCCTTCTTAACTCAAACATCCAAAATCTGGGACTTGATGGCATGGTCACACCTGGAAAGTGCCACACCGCGAGGCCTGGCTTCACACTAAGCTGTTCAAATGTTACACAAAATTAAAAATGTTTTTTTCACGTGAAAGAGAAAATTCACCTATGCCTAAAGGTGTGTAGGAAACGGAAGTAAATTTCAAGTTTGGACTTGGGTTGCCTCCCCAAAATATCCTATTGCACACATGTGACCTGCGGTGGGTGGGCGGGACCGCCGGCTCACATTTCTGAGCCCTGTCCTGCTGGGGAGAGGACCCGCGCCTACACGGAGGCGGAGGACCGCATGTTCAGCGCCTGGAAGAGGAGCTTGCACCCAGGGAAGACCTACTGTGCGCTGTCCTCGGTGCTGAGCTTGTTAGAAACGCAGCTCCAGGACCCACCCCGGACCTGCCCAGGCAAAGCCCGCGCTGTGGCAAGCACGCCAGTGATTTGCACACACGCTCGGGTTGGAAAAGGACCGGCCTGGGGCACACTCTTCCAGAAGGCCCTCCCAAAGGCCGCGCTGGACTGCGAGGCAATATAGACATTAGGACCGAAAAACAGAGAGGCCTCCCAGGCCAACGCATCCTCCTCCTCCCGGCGCTCAGCTCCCCTCGGCAGGGTGCAGGGGAAGGACCCGCCCGGCTCCATCCTGCAGGCCGACCCGGGCTGCTCGCTCCAATCCCGGAGACCACGCCCGCTTTGCGCAAAAGAAGGCTCAGAGAGACAAGCGGCCCGCCCAAAGCCACACAGCCAATGGCAGGAAGGATTCAAATACAAGTCTGTCTCCCAAATCTGGGGCTTGCCTCTCTATCCCTCAAGTCTGATGAGTTAAATTCAAGTGTTGAAATTAAGCCCTTCACCAGCCACGGGTGGATCTGCCGCCAGACCCCAGGCCTTCAGAGCGCTGGGGGGGGGGGGGGGGGAATCTAATTTGCATGTCCAGCTCCTGGTCACAGTGATTGGCTCAGACTCAGGCATGTGACCCCACGAGAGCCAATGAGAGGCCCGGGTGGCTTACACAGGGCTCAGGCTCTCTCTCCTGGGGGCAGGGGTAACTTAGGGGGCAGGTACGTGGCATCGAAGGTGCTGGTCCCGGTTGTCCTTGACTTTGGATGAATCAAGACCGCCCGAACCGGAACCTGCACACCAGAACCTGGGCTCCTGAGGACGCTGAGCCCAGGATGCCCCGGACCGACAATGTGTCTTTGTTCAGGCAGATGAGAGAAAGTGGATGTGCTCCGTTGGTTTCCATAAAAGGAAGGTGACATTTAAGTCTGTCTACTAAGGAGGAGGAAGTTTTCCTGGACTATTTAAAGGTTTGTTTTAAAGCTCCAATGACTGTCACCTTGGGCCCTGGATGTTTGTTCGAGGACACATCTGTTAGAAAGTTTGCAGAAGTCTGCTCCCCTGGCGCCCTAAGCGCGGCTCGCTGCGGTCAGAACTGAAGCTCTGTCGCCTGCTCTGTGACCACCCGCTCCTTGGCAAGGCCCTCTCCCCACCTCCTTCTAATAACGCTACCTGCCTCCAACACGGTGGAGGGGTTCTTTCTCACAAAATAACTTGGATGACATCTACAAGAGCAACTTTTAAAACTCAGTGGAGAATGTCCATTTTCCGTACAGAAGCCTGAGGCTGTAAGAACGCAAGGAAGCAGAATCAGTTGACAGGGGGCCTTGGGACAGTGCTGGCACCCTGCACCACGGACTCACCTGTGCGCCCAGTCGTAGGCAGCCTCTGGCCCTCAGCAGGCGCTCAGTATGGGGATCTGGACACGGGGCTGGGGCCCATTCCCTGGCAGGGTGGCCTCAGACTGCTCCTCCCCTCTCCCTTCTCCACTCCAGTTAAAAATCTCTGATCCCAATAGAAATCGAAGTGGCTTGTCCCCTCCAACTAGGGAACATCTTTTCTTAGGAGGGACCAGAAGAATTAAAACAACTACAGGCTTGTTTGAGGACGTGGGGCAACCCATGGACTCCTCCAGTCCTCCTCAGCACTCGGGGAAGAGAAAAGCAAAGGAGAGTCCCCAAGAACCACAGACCTGGCCGTGGGCTGCACAGTCGCAGATCTTACCGGATGGTGGGCTGGTCGCCACTCAGCTGCTTAAACCTCCGGTGGAGCTGCTCGATCTGCTCCGAGGAGACTGAGGAACGGAGAGAAAAGGGAAGAAGACACGCGTCACTGACAGCTGAACCTGGGGAGGCCAGAGGGGGCTGGAGACACTGCTCTGCCCCCTCCTCCCCTGGGTGCTGGGGCCCTTGGCATGACACCGCCCACCCAGGAACAACTCAAGGCTGGTGAGGAAGCAGAGGGCCCCCACTGTGCCTGGTGAAGCAGCTCTAGGGTGACCGGTTCTGACTCTGAGTAGTAACCTAACTGTCAACTAGTCACAGGGCAGACACGGACCACGCCATCCTCTCAACCTTGACCCTGCCCCAGCCCACTAAAGACGAACTTGTATCTGCTTGTCTGACCTCCTCTCCCACTTCTGATGAGCGGGTTTTTCCAAGCTGAGAAAGGCAGATTGAGTTAGATAAAGCCAGGCGTGGTGATGCACGCCTGTAACCCAAGCAACTTGGGAGGCTGAGACAGGAGGATCAGAAGTTGGAGGCCAGCCTCAGCAACTTAGCAAGAGCCTGTCAAATCAATGAATGAATGAATGCAGGGCTGGGATGTGGCTCAGTGGTAGAGTGGCCCTGGGCTCAAGCCTGGGTAATCCCCCTCAACCCTACCACACGCTCACAGATGAGTGGCTGGTGTGGAAATCTGTTTGAGAGTCTTGGAGTAAGAAATGTTCAGAGAACCTCGTGATGCGAGGGCAGAGAGAAAGGACTAAGTTTGGATCACTGTTGCCGCGGGGACGGATCTGAATCCCACAGATACTCCCAGAACACCTGCATGGCTTGGGTCACCATCATTTCACTCTCAGCCGATGCTTCTGCTGAGCTACTTCTGAGATGGGAGCCTTTGGGTTCCCGGGCTTTATCAGGGACGCACCCAGGGGTCAGGGGCTTATTTTATGAAATGCAGTGTCACCTACCCGCATTTCCCTCTTCCCCTCAAACCAACCCTGCAAGGGAGGAGATTTGATTATCCTGGTGCAATCACAGGAAAACTGCCATGGAGAGGGTTTAAGGTCGCATGATTGGCACGGTGGGGCTGGGACCGTCGCAGCCCACCCTTCCTGCTATGCTGTCAATCATTTGTCCCGAATACCTGGTGCTCAGAGCCTCAGGGCTGGCTCATGGGGACTGTGTACAGCCCAGGCAAAGCTTCCCAGGGCAGGGGCTGGGCTCCCCCCACAACCCTCTCAGCAGCCCCAGCCCTTAGCCCCCACCTCCTCTTGCTATGGAAACATGGAACTTCTGGGACAACTGGTCCCTTTTTTTTTGTCCCCAGGCTCAAGCTGGGATCTCTTCAAGAATCGACAGCTCAGAATTCTCGAGCATCCCCAGCAGCTGCTGTTGGCCAGGAAGCAGTCACCAGGCTGCCAACCTGGGCTGGGCACGTCTCCAGGCATTAGCTCATCTCTGCCGGGCTCCGCCCTCAGAGGGCTGGCGTCCCCCATTGCCCATGCAGATACTGACCCTGGGAAGGACGAAGTAACCAGCAGGGGCAATGTCTTGCGTTTCCAGAGGAAAATATGGCCATGAGGCCATGAAAATATGGCCTCATGCTGACAGGTATGTCAGCAGAGACACTGGCCCACTTGACGGCCCAGCAGCCCCACTCCCAGAGGGCACTGAATAGGAACGCATATGGTGCTCACCCAAGAATGTGGGCGAGAATGCTCATGAGTACTTAGAATCACCCTGACCTGGACACTGTCCCCAGGCCCAGCAATGGCACAAGAGCCACCGTGCTCAAGGGTGATGTGTTGACAACTGAATAGTATTCAGCAATGAAAATGGAAAACATATATAACAATGAACAAAAGGAGCCAGCCAGGAAAGAGCACAGGGGTTAGGATTCTGAAGCCAGGGCGGGGTGGGGGGTGTGCAAAAGGACAGTCGGTGTAAATAACAAGTGATTGGGTCACTTTGGGAAGATGGGGCTGATTGGAAAGGAAAGGGAATCAAATGCTAATACCTCCAGAGCCTTCCCTCTCCTCCTCCACCCACTGCCAAGGTTCCCTGCCTACAGGCACCAGTTCCTCCCATGAAGTTGTTCATGAAGTGTCTCCTGGGTGGCTCTGTTCCTGCCCATTTGGGCAGACACGGAGCGGCACCCTGGAAGGCTTCCTTCCCCACCCTTTGGTCATGGTCACAAAGGCAAGATAAGGGGAGAAGGGGGTATGAGAACAAAGGAAATCTAAAACCTATAAAAGGGGCAGGACACCTCCACTTCTTTGGACCCCCAGCTCTGGGGCCCCTTCTCTGCAGCCTCTCTCTGATCTAGCCTGTATTTTTTTTTTTTAATTCCTTTTGGTACTGGGGATTGAACCCAGGGGCACTCGGCCACTGAGCCACATCCCCAGCCCTATTTTGTATTTTATTTAGAGACAGGGTCTCACTGAGTTGCTTAGGGCCTCGCTAAGTTGCTGAGGCTGGCTTTGAACTCTCAATCCTCCTGCCTCAGCCTCCCAAGTGCTGGGATGATAGGCATGCGCCACCACGCCCGGCTGCTCTAGCCTTTAAATAAAACTTGCTTTCTACACTTGTCTCGGGGGTTCGATCTTCAACACCTGGGGACACAGGACTCAGCCTGATGGAGTCTCATCACCCACATCAGTTCCGTCTCCCTGGATCCCACACAGGCAAAGCTCGTGCACATAGCGAGATCCGAATGGGCAGGAGGGCGTGTGTGCTGGGGCTGTTCCACGTCCTGGCTGGGACCCAGGTCACACAGTGTGTTCTTGGAAAGGTCACGGGCTGCATGCGCCACTGTACATGCATGGACACGTGTGTGCTGTGGCGTTAAAGGAAGCTTTGCTAAACTGTTCAGTTCTTCTCAGTGGGAATGTGTCCAGAAAAACAGTGACCACACTGGGACCAGAGGTGACCATGCCACTGCTTCCCTCTGCGTTCCTGGTGCAGGCTGGGTCTCCCTGACCTGAAATGCTGGCACCAAGTGTTTCAGATTTGGGATTTTTTTTCCAAATTTTGGGGTACCGTGGGCGTGGAACCCATGTGGAAACACGGCATTCACGCGTGCTCCATGTACACTTTATACAGGGGGCCTGAAGGCGATTGCATATGACATTCAATTAGTATGTGAAACAAAGGTTCTGTACACTGAGTCCCCAGACTTGTGACATCTCGTCTGCGCTCAGTTTGGGATTCTGGCCGATTGGGGTGTTCAACCCGCAGGGCTTCACAGTGCATCCACCCCGAGTGCCGGTCAAAAACAGATCGGTCCAACACGTGATAGTATATTTACCAAAAATGCTCTTAAAAGGATGCTGGTTTAAAAGTGACAGTGGTGATGGTGGCACCTGGGGTCCCAGCTACTCAGGAGGCTGAGGCAGGAGAACTGTCTGAGCCCAGGAGTTTGAGGCCAGCCTGGGCAACTTATCAAGACCCCATTTCAAAACAACAAAGTCACGTATTGGCCACGGCGTGCATTCCAATCAGGACGACTTGCTACAAAGCCAGGGTGCGCCCTGCTGGGGACAGGCACCCAGACAAAGGCGGGTGTGGTGAAAAATCACCAGGTTTTTTTTTTTTCACACTGTACACGTGTTGGTCCTACAACAAGGTATCTGGGGACACATCCTGGTCCCACCTGGGCAGCCGGGGAAGCTCAGAAGCATTTCAACGAGTGGCCCTTGGCTAGGTGCCACGCTCCAGGCACGTGTGTCCTTAGGATCCGTTCCTGACCCGTGCAGGACACACTTCCCCCGTGGCACGGGAACAAACCGAGGTTGGAAGGACCAGTCACTTGCTCACGGTCATTAACCTTCAAGAGGTGGATCCGCCATTTGAATTCCTTGAGCTTCGTGAAAAACATGTGGTTCTCTTTGAGTTTGCTTTTCTTATCGATTCATTCATTCCTTGCCGCCCAAGATGCCTCCTGTGAGATCACAGAAAGTCCCTGGCCCTGGCCCACAGCTTTAAAAAAATGCCCTAATCTGATAAGAAATACCGGTCAGAAAGTGCACTCAACCCCGGCCCGAGCCTCCACCACCAGGATGGTGTGTGACCAGCCGGCTGCAAGGACTGTAGCCCACGGTCCCCTCTGTCCCACACACGCAGGAAAACCAGGGGCTGGGGTGGGAGGACTTGGGGAAGGAGATTGGGAGCTGGTGCTGACAGGTACCAGGTTTCTTGTGGGTGGGGGGGATTAAAATGTTCTAAACTTAGACCGTGCGGGGGTGCACAATCCTCTGATTATCCTAAAAACTATGCAGCACCATTTAAATGGGTGACTTTCATGGTGTGTCAACTGCATCTCAATAAAATCACTTAAAAGCCAGGTGTTGTGGTGCATGCCTGTAATCCCAGCTGCTCGGGAGGCTGAGGTGGGAGGATCCCAAGTTCAAGGCCAGTCTAGGCAATATAGTGACACCATGTCTCACCAAATGGGGGGGTATATATATATATATATATATATATATATATATATCAATAAGTTGCATACATAATCAACAATAAGAGCAGGAATTAACTGAGCATTTACTGTGTCCTGTGCCCAACTCCACTGTTATAAGCCCTGGCTCACAAAACCCACTCATCCATCGCCCCAGGTGGGCAGAAGTCTCCCCATTCCAG
This sequence comes from Glaucomys volans, assembly GCA_020662805.1. Classification (NCBI taxonomy): domain Eukaryota; kingdom Metazoa; phylum Chordata; class Mammalia; order Rodentia; family Sciuridae; genus Glaucomys; species Glaucomys volans. The sequence continues at coordinate 163,238 of JAJEJO010001868.1, forward strand.
AGACTGATCACACAGCTCGGAAGAGGTGGAGAGCTCAGACCAGGTTTATCTAACGAAGAGCTGCCAGCTAACCGGAGCCACCACGTGCACACAGGTGTGTTCTCTCCCCCTCTCTCTCCCTCTCTCAGTCCTGCCTGATCGGAAGCAGGGGATTAGAAAGATAGCTCCTTCCCCCAGGTCCCCGCTTTCTGGCACCCAAGTCCCCAGAGCCCAGGGCTAAGCCTCCAGCTCAGGTGAGACTCTTGTGCCGCAGTAACTGGGAGGAAGGATGATTTCTGAGGTCCCAGGAGCTGAGTCTCAAAACACCCTGGGGGCTGGGGTGCAGCTCAGAGGCAAGCAGGTGCTTAGTAAGCTCCACCTCCGGCCCCGCCCCGGCCCCGCCCCCAGCCCCGCCCAACAAGCAGACCGCCCCCTGGCCCTGGGTGCGCTGGGCAGGCTCACACCCGCACCCGGCCCTGCACAGCCCCTGCCTCTTCTCCTGACCTGCCTCTGCGGAAGGGAAGGAGGCCCTGCTGCTCCTCAGGGCCCCTGGGGTGCAGCTGGTTTCTCACCTCAGAGCCCTTCTCCAGGGCCTGGTGAGGTCCCAGTTGCCATGGACACAAAGGGAGGACGCAGGCAGTTCTGACCTCCTTATTTGGGGTTTTGGATTACAACCTGAGGGAAATGCACCCCTCCCACGGAGCTGGTGGGAAGTTAATGAGGGGGAGGGGACGGAACCTGCACTGGCCCAGATGACGGCCACCAGCACGTGGGGTACTCAGCCCCTGTAAAGGGGCAAGTCCAAACCCAGACGTGCTGGGTGTGAAGACTTCACATGGAAAATGGAAACATCTCAGTAATATTTTGTATGGGTTTTATGTTGAAATCATATTTTTAAAGATATTTTTTTAAAGATTACAGGCTTGAACCCAGGGCTCCACCACCATTGACAGCTACACCCCCAGACCTTTTTATTCTGAGACAGGATCTGCTAAGTTGCCCAGGCTGACCTCAACATTTCAATCCTCCTACCTCAGCCTCCCAAGTTGCTGGAATCACCAGCGTGGGCCACTGTGCCCTGAGGAGTGATAATGTTTTAAATGGACTAAATAAGATATTAAAATTCATTTTGTCCATTTCACTTTTGAACATGGCTACTAGAAGATTTAGAATTGCCACACATACAGTTACTAGAAAACTTAGAATGACTCCACCTCACATTGCACTGATGTTAGCCAGCACTGGTCTGTCCCCTGTGAACCAGCACCTTGAGCCCTAGGAACTCATCCCCAGGAACCAAGAGGAGCTCACAGAGGTGAACAGGCCTGGGGACGCGAGGATGCCCATTTGGAACAGCAAGAGTGAGAAAATGGCCGGGTGTGGTGGCGCATGCCTGTAATCCCAGCGGCTCGGGAGGCTGAGGCAGGAGGATCTTGTGTTCAAAGCCAGCCTCAGCAACTTAGTGAGGCCCTAAGCAACTCAGTGAGACCCTGTCTCTAAATAAAATACAAAATAGGGCTGGGGATGTGGCTCAGTGGTGGAGTGTCCCTGGGTTCAATCCCCAGTATCAAAAAAACAAAAAGAAAGAGTGACACAATGTGGGGTCTCAGGAAGCTGTCCAAATAAACCCTGGTGCACCCCAAGGTCGGAGGTTACACAGTCTTCAGAAATATTTTAAAAATATTGTGGGACACAGGAAAAAACTTTCCTGGCATCTCAGTAAGTGGAAACCCCACAAGCTATCACCTCTCAGGTACCCAGGGGGTCAGCACTGACACACACTGTGTGCCCGAGGGACAAACAGAAAATGGTGAACGGCCCAACAGGTTGGTTCCAGGGGCCAGAATGCAAGACAGCTCTTGCCTGGGTTTAATGATCTGTCCTTTAACTTTCTCTGCAATTACTTGCATTCCTAATTTTTTTTTTTATCTTGAGGAGGACAATGAAAGATGAAGAGAATGGGTGAGGCTGGAGAGAAATTAGAACTCACACATCACTGATGGGCAGGGACAGTGGCGCAGCCGCAGAGGAATGACTTTGATATTTCAATAAATAAAACAGGATTGCCACATGACTAATTCCAACTTCAAAGAATATACCCAAGATAAATAAAACCCGGTAAATTGATGTTGGTAACAGCAATAGTCACAAGTGCTAAAAGGTGGAAACAACCTGAACAACCATCAGCCAATAAATAAAATGTAATCTATTCATACAATGGAATAGTATTCAGCAATGAAAAGGGAAGAGGCACTGACGGCTACCATGCAGGTGAACCTTGAAAACATTATGCACAGGGAAAGAAGCCAGCCGCAGACTGACAGATGGCCATAGAGACAGAAACAGATGAGAGGCTCAGGGCCAGGGGGCATTTGGGGAATGGGAGCGGTTGGCCACAGGAGTTTTTGTGGGTGGTCATAAAATGCTCCTCTCATGGATGGTGGCCATACCTGCACAGCCAGGTGAAGATACTCAAAGCCACTGAACTGTACACTCTCGAATGGTGACTTCCATGGGACGTGAATTAGATCTGAATTCACGAAATGTTTATACTCAGGGATGAGGGGGATGAAGGCAAGGCTTCCTCCGATGCTCTGGAGCTGGAGGTTGACAGTTCTGGTGTCTTTGGGGCCACAAGGGTAGAAAGTGAAGGAAATCAGGCATGGATGGAGCCCCTTAAACGGGCCACCGTCCCCTCCAGCCAGCTGTGCACGTGGGATCCGATCCTCGTTAACTAAGGCAGGAATCTGCTGGTTTTTAAAATACAGTCACACCGCCTTATCCGAGAGGGACTGGCTGCGGCCACCTCCCTGCCCCGCGCCAGAGTCCCTCATGTGAAGGGTTGATGGCTGGTCGGGACCTTCGCAGCCCTCCGTGGGCTCGCTTCCAGACCACCTTGGTACTTAGTACTACTGCTGTGTAACCAGCTGGGTCATCGTGTTGTTTAGGGGCAAATAATCAAAACAGCGAGCATGATCAGTACAGACGCAAGTTTCCCCCCAAATACTTTCCCCCTGAGGTTGGCTGAGTCCGTGATGCAGAACCTGCAGGCTGAAGGCCGACGTCAGCAGCTCCCAAGTTTCAATGCTGGGGCCACGCTAGGCACGCTGCCTGCCCAGAGCCCTGCCTCCCTGGGGACCAGCTTGCAGCCTGCTGTGCTGAGCAAGGGGCCACCAGGGGGAGGAGAGTGGCATGGGCCAGCAGGTCAGAGACCACCGCATAGGTCGATGGGGGGGGGGGGGGGGGGGGAGCTGGGGGGGGGGGGGGCAGAAAAATGGGCCTGAAATCCCCCCACCTTCCAGTCCAGCCTCCTTCCTTGGACTTGGGCCAAAATGGCCGGCCAGCCTTCACTCACACCTGTCCATCATGGGGTGTCAGGACCACCTGAGCAACAGCCCCAGGGGCCCAGGATGAGGTCAGGGCAGGTGAAGTCTGGCTTGTTCTCTCCAGAATCCAGGCAGGCCCTCGGGAGTGGGGCAGGGGGCTGCCGAGGGACTCCCCAGGGGCCACCCCTGCTCACAGGACCCTGGACAGATGGCTCCACATTCATTCAGGGACAGTGGGTGGGTGCCTCGGGTTTGCAGGGCACCTGCTGGATGCCGGCGAGACAGATGCAAAAGACAGAGCCCTGGTCTGTTGGAACTATGTCACTTTGTTGGGAACCAGAATAATGCCGTCTACTGGCCTGGGAGCTCCATGGACGGAGGGGAGGTTCCAGGTCACAGGGATGGGACAGTGGTGACGCCTGGTAGGGTCCCCAAGGCCCAGGAGAGAACAGGGCCAGCAGAGGGCATGGCCTTGGCTAAGACTGGATATAACCGAGGGGGCTGTGAGGTCTTCAGGGTGGAGGGAGGAAGCTGAGGAGCAGGCGGCAGGAGGGGGCAGGCCCAGGCCCCTAGACTCCACCTGGGCGGACAGAGGACACCAAGCCAGGAACAAGCCCCAATGCACCTGCCAGTACACTGGAGGACGGATGCAGGGGGCCGGACCAGGGCAGCTCAGGGGCCCCAGCAGGCACAGCAGTCTAGAGGGGGACGCAGGAGGCTGAGGGCAGAGCCTGCTCCGGCTCTCCCCAGCCACCTGCTGTCCCCACCGGCTGCTCAGCCTGAACACAGCCCCTGGATACCCAGAGGCATCACCTGGCAGGTCCTGGGGACTTCCAAGGCCCCCGGGCTCTGGGCTTGCAGTTCCAGCAGACTGGCCAGGACTCAGCCCAAACATTGTCCTGGAACACAGAGGGGAGCCGGGCGGTCCCACACCTGCCAGGACGCTGCTCGGATCATCAGCTTCCATTCCTACTAAACCGTCCCCCAGGGCCACCCAGCTCCCCGCAGCTGCTTCCTCCCCGGGTCACGGCAGCACCTCCCTGGAGAGGTCGTCCTGGGGTGGAAAACAGTCCGCAGCACATGCGCACCTCCACCCTGACGCTACCCGTCCGCAAGCAGAAAATCCAAATGCGTGGATGGAACATAATTCAGCCACAAGGAGAAAAGAAGCTCCGATGCGCGCTGCGATCCCAGGGGAACTTGGAGACAGGACCCCAAGGCCACCTGCCACTGGCTTCCAGCTACGTGAAGTGTGCGAACCTGACGGATTCCGACCTGCGGTGGCCGGGGGCTCAGGGAAGAGGATGCCAAGCGACTGTTCAGGGGGATAGGGTTTCTTTTGGGGGTGATGAAGATGCTCTGGGAACGGACGTGGTGACGGATGACACGTCGCTGCAGATGCACCTACGCCATCAAGTTATGCCTTTAAAAGTGGTGAAGATGGTTAAGTTTTATGTTACGTGGATATTTGCCCCAATTTTTCAACAACAACAAAAAGGAAATCTCATCCATACTTAGCACGGCTCTGGCGGGAGCAGCGTGCGTTGCCCGAGTTGCCGTGACAGTTATTATTGTGCTCCTAGGTGATCCCTTGGCTGCTGGCTGTTCCCCTGGCTCCAGGCTGGGGGGAACTTGTTGTGTGCCACCTGGGGCTACAGCCAAAGCAATGACTAATCCCAGGCTCCGGGAGGGAGGCAGGGAGGGCAAGCCTCCTTGGCCTCCACGTGGCTGGGGGCCCCCCTCGCACCCACGCACCCGGGATGCCTCCTGCCCTGCAGCTGGCCTCTCTCCTTCACCTGCCTTCTCCTTGGAGACCAGGGGCCAAAAGCCTACACATCTGACTGCACCTGGTCGCTGGGATTTTAAAATAAAGATGCATCAGGACGCACTTGACCTTAAGAAGGGGGTTCTCAAACCCGATCTGTTCTGCACGGCGCGGGCAGCTGCGTGGCGATGAATCGCCGGCTTCTACCACGCACCTTAGGCCCTTGCTCAGCAAATCCCACCCACTGTGTAAGTGTGGAGACCCCGGAATTCCCAGCAAGAGCCGCCCAGTCCACCTCTGCGCCAGGATGACATTATCGTCTCTGGTACCCAGGGGGCTTTTTCTACACAGAATAAATCCCTGGGGGCAGAGGGAGCCTTCTCGACTTTTGCATACACCCTGCGATCATGAGCAGCTTGGAAAGCTGTCAGAGTGGGTGAGCGAGCCTCGAGAAATCACAGGCTGTGCTTGCTCATCTCGGCTCCTCTTCCCACAGCTCTGCTGTCGCTACCATTTGCCTTTTAGCGGTAATAATAACTACCAGGTGTTAACACTGACTCAGAGGCGGGAGCTCAGCCAAGCCCTGGGCAGGCATGATCTCAGTTCTGGTAACAGTGCCTACCTCCTAGATGGTCATCACACCCATTTTAGAGACCAGGAAACTGAGTCTCAGAGAGGTTGAATCACTCACTGAGGGCCACACAGCTATGAGCAGCAGAGCTGGGATTTAAACTGGGGTCTGTTGGTTCCAGAGTCTGTCCTCATAACCATTTTCTATGCTCTCTGTCAAAGCTGAGAAGGGTCTAGAACAATGAATACCTATCGTTTATGTGATTACAGAAACAAGGAGCCTCTGTTTAATAAGAAGACTCAAGATGCAGAAGGTTAAAAACAAAAAAAGTCTCCATGAATTAGTAAAGATTTGGAGAGCAGGTGTCTTTCAGAGAATCTAAGAAACTGGTTTTCACATCCTCCCAGAACTGTCTTCAGCTCCAGATTGATCCTGACACCAAATCAAGTGGAGCCGAACTTAAGTAAAAGGATTGTTACAGTAGGACATTTAGATAAAGGACTGCAGCCAATTCAGACTCCAGGCCACTAGAGACTCATGAAACACTGAAGAAAATAAACAACTTAATATTGTGCTAAGCTTACAAATAAGGGACATCCCCAGGTGCCAAAGCAGAGAGGGAACGCAGAGACCCAGCAGGGTGAGGGACAGATGTTACTGAGGTGTCCAGGGGTGTTAGAATGGTCACGGCTCTGACAGCTAATGGTGGGGGTTTCAAATTCACTGAGTGACCATGGTAGCCTTGGGCCTGGGTGAACTTGAACGGAAACCCCTGCAAAAAAAATCTGGAACACAAAATGTTGTCACCTCTGTGTAAGACAGGGCAGAGGAAAATGTTCTCCACCAGTGCAGAGAACAAGGAGGACACTTACTCAGGAACAAGAAGGACTCAGTTGGAAGGAAGCAGGGGAAGAGGGTAGCTTCCCGGGAGGGATCAATACTCTGAGCCTGCAGAATGCACCAAACTGCAGTGGTGCAGGAAACCCAGACTGAGAAGTCTCTGTGTGTGTGTGTGTGTGTGTGTGTGTGTGCGTGTGTGTGTGGTGCTGGGGATTGAACCCAGGGCCTTGCACATGCCAGGCAAGTGCTCTACCACCGAGCTATAGCACCAGTCCTAAACTTAGAAGTTAATGTAGAAGGTGTTTCCAATCTGGTGAAAACTCTGAGGTATGTACAAATGCAAAGCACTAGTAAGGCCCTTCCATGACCCAGGGCACATGGGAGTCCTATGGGACTGGGGAGAATCCAAAGAGGATTTCATAATCAAAACCAGTGCACACAAGCAAATGAACCACCTTATGGCAAAACAGAAGAAACAGGACTTAAATCATTACAAAGAATGAAAGTTCTGTGCCCTATGAAAAAGAAGTAAATTTGAAAATGTAGCATTTATAAACATTCTTTTAAAAAATCATTGGAATTAAAATGTAGCAGTCAGGTTAAGGCAGTAGAGTTGTAATGGCTAAAGAAAGAATTAGTGAACTGGAAGGCAGATCTAAGGAACTGCCCCCTGAATATGGCATAGAACAATAGAAAATGTGAAAGAAAAGTCAAGAGGCATTCAGGACAGAGAAAGGTGGTCCAACATACTTCTAACAGGAACTACTGAAGAAGAAGATAAAGGGGGAAGAGAATATTTTCATGATGGAAGATGTGAGTCTTCTAGAATGAAACAGAATCAAACATTCAAAGGTAGAATAAGTAAAAACAAATCCACGCCTAGACAGCATGCACAGAATACCAACAAAAATTTACAAACAGGGAAAAGGGTTGGGGTGTAGCTCAGTGGTGAAGCACTTGCTTAGCATATGTGAAGCCCTGGGTTCCATCCCTGGCACTGTGCACACCTATAATCCCAGCTGTTCAGGAGGCTGAGATGGGAGGATCTTGAGTTCAAGGCCAGCCTGGGTAACTTAGCAAGCTTTCTCAAAATAAAAAGGAGGCCTGGGGGAGTAGCTCAGTGGTCGAGTATCCCTGGATTAAATCCCCAAAACAGCAAAAAACAAAACAAAAATACCAGAGAGAAAAAATAGGCTTCCACAAAGAAATGTCAATTAAAGAGCTGATTTCTCGACAGCAAGACAGTAATGAAAGTACTGAGAGAAACTACCCAGGAACCTCAAATTTTATACCCAGCCAAATGATCATTCCTGTTTGCGAGGCAAAGACAAGACCCTTTCCAACCAAGTTTATAAGTTACAGAGTCCTGCTACAAAGTCTACGGAAAAGTATTTTTTTTTTAATGCACAAGGAAGAGTGCTTATAAGAATGAATGTTCACCTAAAACACAAATGAATAATATGTATTTTTTAAGTAAAGTAAAATACTACAGCGAAACAAATTAAAACACATTCAGATTCTGTCTTTGGCAGAGGGCAGACATAATGCTTCACTTTAGGCATGTCGAAGACGGCAGACAGACATGTCAAAAGTGGAATGAATTCCTGAAGAAAGTTACAGAATGCACACCTAAAAAGGAGATGTGACCAATTTCTGAAAGATTTACTATCAAAGCAGTACAGGTTGAGTTAAGCCTTATCCAAAAAGTTCTGGGCCAAAAGTGCTTTGGATTTTGGATTTTCCATCTCTATAATGGCAATTTGGGGGTTGGGACCCAAATCTAAACCTAGCTTAGCTTTGGGACCCAAAGCTGAGACCATTTTATATAGTATTTTTAGTTCACCTCTGTTTTGACTGCAACCTATCACATGAAGTCAGCATGGAATTTCCCTTTTGTGAAATTACATTAATGATACAAAAGTTCATATTCCAGAGCATTCTGGATTTCAGATTTTCAGATTAGGCTTGCTCAGTCTGTACCTGCCAACAAGTACTGAGCATTTGTGTTTTTACCCCAATTCTTATTTAGTCCACGTGATGATGCAAGTTCTACCTTTACTCCCATTTTTTAGATGGGAAACTGAGGCTCAGGAGGCAGGTGCCTTGCCTACCCAGTATGAAGCAGCCAAGATTTGAGCCTGAATCTATCTGCTGGTAAAGGGCAAGGGCGGGGGGCAGCGTCTGCCACTGTGGGACTCTGACTGAGGTCCTGGGGATGCAGGCGAGGTGGGTGAAGCCTGGGAAGTACTGGTGCTCCCTGGGACCCTGGCCCGAGCGCTCAGGGGAGCCTCAGGAAGCCCTGGCAAGCTCCCCTCAAGGGGACAGGTGTGCACTGCAGCCACCCCCAGGTAGCCAGCTGTCCCTCTCCACTGGCGCTCAGAGACTCACCTCACCAGGAGCACCCGAGTCTCCTGCTGGCCACCTGCCCGCCTCCCAGGGGCCCTGAATCCCTCTCACCTCCCAGGGAGCCATGCCCAGAAGGGAAGGCTGGCTGCTGACAGTGTGCCCATCTGCAAAGGTCACACAGCAGGGACAACAAAGGACCTTTTTGTCCTAGTGCTTAAGGTAACTGCTGCCACCAGCGGAAATCACCCCTCGACCTTCTGGTGTTATGAATTAATAATTAAGTTGGAGCCAGCGACTGGCTGACTGGCTGGCTGGCTGGCTGGCTGGCTGGCTGGCTGGAGGGACCAGGGTGCAGAGCTTCTCCTCTCTCTGGCCCCTTGCCTGGCACTGTCACCCCACCCTGGGTAGAAGAGCCTGTGACTTTCCACAGAAGCGGGCACTTGGGCACCAGCTGCAAACGCCTGGCTCCTGGGCTGGCGCTCACAGGTACTCAAGTGCTCTGCAGAAGTCAGAGCTTCTAATCAGCGTGCGAGGTGCCTGTCATCTCCATGCCGGGCGTCTGAGTGTTGATTCAGCTCCCTGCTGCATTTGGGGCCATTAACTCTGACAAAAGTCTCCTGCCAGTGGGGGTGGGGCTGAGGAGGAAGGACACAGAGGATTCCATTACCACCAATCTGGGGGACTGCCCCTCGCTGTCACTCAATGCTCCCAGAACAGATGTGAGCCATCCAGTGAGACCCCAGCAAAGGGAAGGGGTAGCACACCCCTGCCTCCTCCTCACAGACGCAGCCCTCACTCCACTCATGCTGCCCACCACTGAGCTTGCAGATTCTAGAACTTTCTGCATTATTCACAACCAGTCTATCTGCCTCAAGGCCCAGCTCTGCTCTTGCCAACTGAGCACACAGTGTGTGGAACAGCAGTTGAGAGGTTAGGGGGTAACGGTGCCCCCTCTCGGGTAATACACCTGCAGACCTGGGGTCGGGCTGCGTCCCCTGGGCTTCCTATCACGTGGGAGCAGCAGTTTTCCTCTGCATTCGAAAACAGGTTTGAATTCAGCATCAAAGTGACTCTGGGCGGTCACTCTGCCTGCCTGAGCCTCAGTTTCCCCATCTGTAAACTGGCAACAGGACCCTCGAGGGGCTCTTATGAGGACTGGGAGATAGGGGACACGCAGCACCCAAGAAAAAGAAGGTCCTACCTTATTCCTGGTGGAAAGGACCATGGACCACAGGGTCAACCATGGCCTCTCCAAAGGGTGGCTCAGAGAAGGCCACAGCCTGGGCGAGGCAGCCCAGCAGGGCAGCACACAGCAGGGCTCCTCTGCTGAGCCAGGCCACCTGCCCAGCACACAGCTGACTCTGGCACCCTGCTCTGCGGCCATCCCTGACAAGGAGGTGCTGGGCCCCGCTGAACAGAGTGACAACTCTCAGCAGAGGCTTGGGGGCAAGGTGTTTTGGGGCGCCCCATAATCCAGTTCATTTGCTCCTTTGGAAAGCAGGAGGCAGGAGAGGCCTGGAAACCTCTGCTTCCCAAGATGGAAAGGTTCTGGAGGCTCCACCACCTGGGGCGCCCTCTCTGCGCAGCTGGCCGGCGTCACAGCCCCCTCACGCCCCTTGGGCCTGCAGGACGGTTCTTCCCCACACCTCAGTAACATACTGCCCTCTTCTACCTATTGATTTTTTATTTTTTTTAAATGCTTTTAATCATTGCTTTCTTACGAAGCACGATTTGCACACGGAATACGTCATCACCGTTTGAGAAGCTGAGGACAGCCGCGGGGTCCCTCCCCAGAGCACCCAGATAACCTGCGTGTTATTTCATGAGGTTCATGGACACCCAGAGGGTCCCGGGCAAGTACCACCTCTGCAGCGGGCGAGCAGCGGAGCCGGCGGGATTGGTTGGCTGGCTCTTTCCTTCTCACGCTTTGGTGGAAGAAGCAGCCTGGCGCTGGCGGCCACCTTGTCCCCATCAGAGCTTCCTCACTGTGTGCCACAGTCCTTGGGCTGCCCCCTCCTCTGAGCCTTTGAGCTTCAGGAGGGCAGAGGGTCTACCTGACCCCCCTGGTATCCAGCCCTGGAACACAGAATAGGCATATGGCCATGGGCCCCCAGGTGGTCTGGGGTCAGAGACTTTCAAAACCAAGGTACAGCTGGGCGCGGTGGCGCACGCCTGTAATCCAAGCGACTCGGGAGGCTGAGGCAGGAGGATCGCGAGTTCAAAGCCAGCCTCAGCAACTCAGCGAGGCACTAAGCAACTCAGTGAGACCCTGTCTCTAAACAAAATACAAAATAGGGCTGGGGATGTGGCTCAGTGGCCGAGTGTCCCTGAGCTCAATCCCTGGTTCAAAAAAAAATAAAAACAAAACCAATGTACAGGCTGGATCTGAGGACCTTCCGGGCAGCTAGGGCCACACCCACCAGCAGGCCCAGGCCACGCCCACCAGCGACCCCGGGATGCGATGGGGCTCGGAGCATGAGTGGATCCCAAGTCTGTTTCCCTGATCCTGGGCCTCGGGCAGCCACTTCAACTCGGGAGCCTCCGTTTCCTCGTCTGTAAAATGGGAAGCCCAAGCGTTCCTGGGAGGAGCCCATCGGCCACCGCACAGAAGCGGCTCGGCCAGCTCCGCGCCTGGCAGATGAGTCTGATAAACATTAGCCATCACCACCAGGCGGCCTGAACTCTAGGTCTGCAGATTTTTTTTTTTTTTTTTTTTTTTTCCTTTTGGCTGCTTCTTGGCATCTACGGAGACATGCTTGTGGAGCTGTTTTGGAGACTGAAGGAAAAAATAGACCCTCCACCTTTCCCAGAACCCTCTTCTCTGACTTCCTTCTGGAAGTCCAGGCGCAGGCAGAGTCTGGGAAGAACAGGAAGCGGGGCCACCTCCAGGCCAGCTCAAGATGGGCCTGACTCGCCCTCCGGTCCCCAAGGCGCCGCTTGCTCTTGGTAGGCTCTCGGGTCTCCCGCGTCTGCGTGGGAAGGGCGGCGCAGGCAGACTCACGCGCAGGGGTTTTAATGTGAATTTTAACAATCTAGGTAGGAAGCGTCCTTGGCTCGGAGGAGATGCCTGGGAATGCTGGTTTGTGTCGTAAATCAATCAATGAGACGCTGGCAGGAGAGGAGGTGGGCGGCGGCCCCTGCGGGGCTGGCGTGGGCGAGCGCCTGCTCCAGCCGGTGTTTGGTGGCTGGCTCTATGCCACAGCCAGGGGACTGGAGACGCTCAGCGACCGGCTGGGCCGAGGCGGGCTGTGAGCGGCCCTGGGCTCTCCACTGGGGCAGCGCTCCCTGGGCTTCCCAGTGCCGCGGGACCGCCCCTTCCACGCAGGCCTCCTGGGTTCCCCTGCAGACCAGGACTGGCCCCGACGTGAACGTGTCTCTCTGCCCTCCAGGGGCTCCAGTTTCTGAGGGCGTGGCAGGTGGCAGAGCTGCCAGGGCAGGAGAGAATGCAGAGGGACGTGAGCCCACAGAGGCTGGACGGAGCATGGTCCGGGTGGCTTCAGGGGACTGAGCAAGAGCCAAGCCAGGCAGGGCCTCAACAGTGAGAAGCATTGACTTGGTAAAGAGGCGCGGTTCGGGGAACCCTGGGGAGCCCTGGGGGGTGATGGCAGGTCTCATATGTAAACACCAAACTGTGCACATTAAAATGGGAAGGTGCTCCAGGCAGAGGGGAAGGCCGTGCAAAGGCCCAGGGGTAAGAACAAACACAGGCACCCCTTTTGGGTTCCTAGAAGTGCAAGAGGCAACGAAACACTGTGACAGCCTTGTGGTGGGAAGAAGGTGGCCTTGGGCTCCTTCCATCTCCTCTCCCTCCACTTACCAGCTGTGGAACTGAAGGCAAGTTGCTTTACCTCTCTGAGCCTCAGTTTCCTTATCTGTAAAATGGCTGTATTACCACCTGCCCTGGAGGATTTGCAAAGACCCCATAAGCACACATGGGAAGAGATCTGCACCGCAAGGAGCCAGGAACCCAGGGGCTCAGCTGCCCGGGCCTCTGGCTGTCCGCCTTCTCAGGAGCTTCCCAAGGGCTCTTGGAGAAGGGCCCACCCAGCTCACCGGAGTGAGGGGCTGGCAGGTCAAGCTGAGCACAGCTCTCCCTGAACAGACAAACATGATCTCACTGAACTCACCCAACGACACCAGGACCCAGATGGGGGCACCAAGGCTCAGAGAGGAAAAAAACGACTTGTTCAAGGTCAAGTGGCTGGGAAGAAGCGGGACCAAGGCTTAGCTGTGGCTCCAAGTAGCACACACAGCATCCAGATGAGTTTAAAGTATGTCAGTAATATAAACACTTCCTGTGTCTGTTCTAAGCACTTCGTATTTATTAATTCACAACTCCAGAATGTTCCGTTACTGTGCCTGCTTTACAGTAGGTGAAACTGAGGCACAGAGAGCTTGAGGGACACGCCCAAAATCCTATGCCAAGCAAGGAGCCTGAAGGCAGCTGCTGCCACAAACACAGGGTCTACAATGCCCATCTATTGTCTCAATGTATTCCTGCCACAGGACCTTTGCATTTGCTGTTCCCTGCCAGAAGTACCCTTACCAGCCATCTTCACGCGGCTGGCTCCTTATTTTTGAGTTTCTGTTCTGCCCCAATTAACCTTAAAGAAATGTGCTCTCCTCCCTCTCCTCCCGCGCTCTGCCCCCTGTTGAATTTTGTTCACAGAGCTTCATACCTAAGGGTTGATTTGTGAACTGTGCACCTCCCTCAGGAACATTGGCCTCTCTGGGTCACCTCTAAATCCCAGCCCCTGGTCCATAGATACTGCTAAATGGGTAAAGGCACCTAGACTACAGGAGCCCCTTTCAGAGGTGGGGGCGAGGGGCTGTCCACCCATGCAAAGTTCAGAGAACCGGCAGCATTTACCCCCCGGAATCTACCCTTGGAACCTCCTCCCTGACCCTTTGTGGCCCTTTTCCCTTTGGGCGTGAAATCTGAGCTCTGGGCAGCAAGAAGGGAGGCAGAGCCCCATCCAGGAAAGCCGCTGAGCCTGAACACAGCATCTGTCATGCCCGTGGGAGGCTGGACCCAGGAAACCGACAAGACTCCCAGCATGCTCTGTGGCCCCATCATCTGTCAAACCCACAACCAGGCGGAATTCCCCCAGATGCCCCGCTGCTGCTGACAGCCGGGCTGGGGGAGCCCACTCTACACAGGAACCCCAGCTATGAGACCCGCCTCCTCCAGCTCAGAGAGGTGCTGGCAGCGGGCAAGAGGAGGGCACCGCCCAGGGGACACCCACCGCCTGGGGTTAGCCTTGAGGTTGATGCTTGTGACACTTCTTGGAGTAGTAAAATATTCACCTCGTTCAAAATGAAAGTATGACCAGCTTACATGAAAAGTTCACTCTGCCTTCTTTTCTACCAGATCCCAACAAGTATCCATTAGTCTTATTTTCCTGGGAGTCCTTCCAGTCTTGGATGCAAATAGGACAATTTCAACACACACTCCTTCTCTGTCTTTAACGGAGAGGGTTCCACGAACCTCAAAAGTGCCACGGGTCTCTAGCTGGATACAGTCCCTCCTCTGCACGTAGAGATGCGCACGTATGGATTGCGAAAACGTGTCTATGTGCACACGGTTATTAAGGGCTTTCTGTAATTTTCAACCATGATGTGTCTGGACTGGGGGTGGCTTTTCAGCTGGGCGCTGGGAGTCCGTGTTCAACCCAAAGCAGGTGCCAGGAGCCAGCTCCTTCCCAGAACATCTGCAGCTCCCATTTCTTGAGCATCTAAAAAGTACCAGCAGAGCTCCGGTGCCAAAGAGAATGAAACACAGAGAGGTAAAGTGACTAGCCCAAGGTCACACAGCCAGAGTGGACCTGGAGGGCTGACAGCCAGTTTGCCTGTCACCAAAGCCGGCTGTCCACATGCCCGGCCTCCCGCGGTCTTGCCTCCACACCGCGACCCCGAGCCCCAGGTCCGCTCCCAGGGTCAAGTGCCCAGCCTGGCCGGGCGCGGACGCACAGGCGCCTCCTCCGTCACTTCCCTGCGGGCGGCTCGGCCCCACGAGCCACCGGCCTCTGGGTGCGCCCGGCCGGCTGGACGCGGGGCGCGCCGCCTCTGCGGTCCGGAGTCGGGCGAGCTCGGGGCGCAGCGCGGGCAGCGGCCGCCGCGCCGTCCACAGACGGGAGGAGGCGCGGGGCGCGGAGACGCCGCGGGCTGGGAGCGCGCACCCGCTCCGTCCCGGTCCGGCCACTTGCAAACTTTCCGCTGCGCAGCGCCCCAGCGGGAGCAGGTGCGGCGCTCGCCGGCGCCCTCGCCCCGGGCCGCCCGGGAAGCCCGGGCCTGACCCCGCGGGCCCGCTGCCGCCCGCCGGGCCCCGCGACCCCACGCCGAGCCCCCGCGGAGCCCCCGCCCGGCCGGGACCCAGGTGGAGGAGGAGGAGAGCGAGGACCAGAGAGGGCCAGCGGCGAGCCAAGGTCACACAGCGGCGGGCGGAGCCCCGCGGCCCCCGTACTCACAGCCGGTCTTGCCCTCGAGCTCCCGCACCTCCTCGGACGCGGAGTGGGCAGCGCCCATGGTGCGCGGCGGCCCGGCCGCACCGGCCTCGCCGACCCTGCGGGCCTGGGCTGCGCGGCGGCCGCTGGGCCTGGGTCCGAGGCGGGTCGCGACGCGGGGACAGTTCCGTGCCGCGGGCTCCGCGTGGGGCCGAGCGCGGCCTCATATAGCGGCGGCGGGAGGCGCGCGCGGTCCTAGCGCACGCCGGGTTCACGCACGGCGGGGCGGGGGGGGGCAGCGCCCCGCCCCGGCCGGAAAATCCCGGAGGGGAGGCGGCGCGAGGAGCCCACCGCCCGGGGCCCCCGGTCCCGCAGCGGCCGCCAAGCCCGCGGCGCCTCCCCCTGCCGCGCCCAGGCCCCGCTGGAAAGAAGCAGGTGAAAGCAAAGTCGGGGCGAGGGGACCCCGGCAGGTTCCGTGCGCGCCCCCCGCCCATCCTCCCAGACACCGGAGCGAGACTCCACGGGGACAGCGAAGGAGGTCAGCGAGCCCTGATGAGCTCCCTGCAGATCAACAGTGATAACAATCCAATTTGCACACGCATCGCGTGCGTTGCGTGGCTTATTCCAGGAAAGCCCCCGTCGTCCCCCGCAGCACCTTCTTGGAGCGAGGACCCCTGGGTGACGGCCCTCGCGCGCCACCCTCCCCGGAGACCGAGGGGCGTCTCCCACTGTAGGAGCGGGAAGCCCCGCCCACCTCCGAGAGTTGGACTCGGAGGGACGCCCTCAGGTGGTTTCATTTTGGGTAAACTGCAATAGAGGGGCCACGGAAGTGATCCCCATGGCCACCCCGGGGACGTTTCCTGGTGAAGATAGCTTGAGGGTTTGGCTCTGCATTTAGGCAGGGTGACACGGGTCAGTCCTGCCACCTAGCTAACCATGATTCCTCCTCCTTAAAATGGGAATAAGTTAATGAGTTGTCCGTCAAAGGGCTTGGCATGGAGTAAGCACAAGGTGACAGAAGCTGATGGCCTGTGGAATCGTATCTGCCTTGCAAGGGAAGAGGAGCTGGTGCCCAGGGAGATCACTGAGCCACGGCAGGAATTTGAAGTCAAGACAGGGCACCCTACCCTCCTTGTTGACTCGGCCACCAGTGACTTGGCTATTCAGCGTCTGTGCTGGGTGCCAGGCTCGGGGACAGGCGGTAGGGCAGCTCCATCACTTGCTAGGGTCCTAGGCAGGGTCTCAGCAGCCCATTCCTGCAGACCAGGGGACCAAGCCCAAGGTCACAGCCCTTTCCAGAGGGACCAACATGCTCCTGGAATGAAACCTGCCCAAGTTGGAGAATCGGCCTCCTCCAGGTTGGCCTGCAGAGAGCCAGGCCAGTGCCTGGAATCCGTGTTGACTCCGTTCCTGTCTACACTGCTGGCTTGCTCCCGGATAAGCACTTACTCCTTCTGCCTGGTAGACGGGGACACACACAGCCCCAGTGACAGTGGAGACGGGTAAGGGGCTGGCGTGGGCTTGCAAGGGGCCTCAGAGACCTGGGTGGCCAAGCTGGAGAGCTCTGTCACCCCTTAAACTGAGCTGCAGGGAGTCCCTGGTTGACCCAAAAGGGACTCGCCAAAGTCAAAACCCAGGTAAACAGAGGCCTCTGTGAGGTTGCGGGGCCCCGGCACGGTGGCACCCACCATCTGCCCTCCTCTCTGGTAGTGCCACACACCAGCAGGTCTCCCAACACACAAAGCCCGGGGCCACCTGTTCCAGAACGTGACGGCTTTCATTCAGCCCTACCCAGGGCCCTGCTGTCGTCAGCAGAGCAAGATCGAGGTCTGGAGCCCTGGGGAGGCCCGCCTCCGGGGTGAGCTTCTCCCTCCCTGAACACAAGGCGACCTTCCAGGCCTGGGAAACACTTCAGTCACCAGGCAACTGCCTCTCTTCTCCCGGAGGACCACCCTCCTGCAGGAGCTGATTAAAAGCAGTGGCCGAAAATACACACACTCTTTCCTGCACCAGCGTGATTCACGTGGCTGGTGCCTGTGATGACACAGTGGGCCCTACGAAGACAATGTCCAGACCAGTCTTCCCTCTGCTCTGCTCCCTTCCCAGCGGGGAGGGCTGCAGAACCGTTCTTGGGCAAGTGCCATAAGCGCCCAGAGCCTCAGTTTCCCCATCCGTAAAATGGAACAACAATGGCGCCTTCCTCTTTGAGTGACTGCAAGGATTCCTGTTTGTCGAATGCTGAAACCGGGCCTGACCTAGTGTCCCTGGCGTTTTGCTGGAGGAGCGAAGGAAGTCCTGATGGGTAGGATTTACCAGTTTCCATACCGTCCATGCTCCCCCATGGTCAAGTTCATGCGGGTCTCATTTAACAATGGGCTCGCAGAATTCCTGATTACTGAGCAGTTTACTCCAGAAAGCCAGTTCCGCTCCAGCCTACTCCAGAAGACTGTCATTATCCATGGGTTCATCCATTTATTCATTCATTCGTGCGGTCACTCCCGAGTCCCTGGAGTTTGGGCACGACAGTGAAGGAGTTAGTCCCTGGTGTCAGAAGGACAGAGAGATGAACGGACCTCCAAGATGCCCTAGAGGACCTCAGCTGCTGTGGCAGCCGAGGGTCAGACCCCTGACACGCCCCCCACTTGGTGAACGGGCTGAGCCTGAATCGGAGCACAGAGTGGAAGCTGTCCAAGCAGCTGTTTCTCAGCTCACTGTCCCTTCTTGTCACTTGGCATGGGGGGACTCCCACAGCTTGTTCATATTCTAGGAGTGACACTTGTTCTTAATCCTCAGGCCACCGACTCCCAGGAATTCACAGGGACTCACTCCCCTGCAGAAGTCCATGCCTAAACCACATCAAACAGGCAGTGTTAGTGATGCTCTTGCAAAACATGTCCAGGCGGGGGACCCTGCAGGTGGCCTGCTTCTGGGATCTGGCATGGTTTCCGCTGTGGGTTTGTTTGGGCTCCTTTGCTGGCTTTTATGTGCCTTGGCATCTGGATTTTAGTGTCATTGCCTTCAGAGAAGTGCCACGCCCAATTTGCATTTTGAATCAAGGTTGTCCTTTGGTTATCTGTATCCTCCTTCCTCTGAGGTACCCCGATCTTTTCAGCTAATGGGGAGACAGCATGCTGTGGGAGAAGCATTCAGATCTGGGCTGGAGCTGGGTGCTGCCCTCGGGTTGGGCTCACTGCCCCTCCAAACCTTGACGTCCTCATCTGCAGAATGGGTATCGCAGCACCATCTGCACAGTGAGTGGACGAAATGACTGGCCGGAAGCGCCCCCTTCACAACCGTCCGCTCCTTGCCTGGCGGGAGATATCCAAGACTTTACAGCCAGCCTCCACCCCTCTCCTCCCATGATTCCTAGTGGAACAAATCAACGGAGCTCAGACCTGAATCTCATTTAATCACGTTGGTTGTGGGAGATCATCTTGGCTGGGGGACTTCAATTGTTCTTGCTCATTATTCTTTAAAGCCCATCCTGAGTGGGAAAGTCATGTCCTCTTGGTCGCCTGAGAGGAGGAGCCCGTGGGTGTTTGTCTATCCAGGGTCCCTCCCAGGCCTCAGGACCTTTGCTTCACCCCCTGGCTGGAGCCATGTCCAGATCTCAGCAGGCTGCAGCGGCACACGAGGTCGGAGGGGTGGGTAGGAGGGGTCTGGCCACCTAAAAATAGGAGGCTGGGGCTCTCTGGGGAGGGAGGACAGCCTGAGCACGTTTTTCTATTATTTATATAATTATAAATAGTGACCAATTACTGGAACTCACGAGGGGCAAATGGAAGCTTGTCCCTGGAAGGACTTCAACCTCTGCGTGGTTGTCCGAGAAACAAACTTATCAGAGACGCAGAAAGAGGTGGCAGGGGCCCAAAATCTATTTTAACTTCATCGTGACTTTATATGGTGCCCGGGGCAGGCTTGGCAGAGGGGCAGGAGCCCCGGAAGGAGCGGCGTGAACCTGCGTGGGCTCTTCCCAGGTGGAAGTGCAGCAGCTCCAGGTGCTGATACTTTCATTTGGTCCCTGCCCTCGGGGTGGGAGAAGCACCTCACCCCATCAACAGCAGGGTGTGTGCCAGGCCGCAGAAAAACGGCCCACGTCCTCATGCCTGGAGGCCGTGACTCTGTAGGTTCCACAGCAAGAGGGAGATAAGATCTCAGTGGAATCAGGGCAGCCGATCAGCTGGGGAACAGGGCCTCGGATTACCGAGCTGAGCCCAGTGACTCAATAGGTTCTGGACACCGGAAAGAGGGAGGAAGACGGTCAGAGTCAAGAGGGCCAGGATGTGAGCTGAGCCTGGTGGCACACACCTTTAATCCCAGCTACTCAGGAGACTGGGGCAAGAGGATTGCAAGTTCAAGGCCAGCCTCGGGCAACTTAGAGAGATCCTGTCTCAAAACAAAAAATAAAAATTGGCTGGAGATGTAAACTTTAGAGCCCCTCTCGGTTCAATCCCCAGTACTGCAAGCAATCAATCAACAAATAAATAAAAAAGATTAATAGGATGTGAGACCAGCCATCTGTGGCTTTGAAGATGGAAGCAGGGGACAAGAACCAAGGAAGGCCAGCGGCCTCTAAATGCTAGAAAATGCAAGAAGCCTCTAGAAGGAACCTCGCCCTGCTGACACCTTGATTTTAGTTCCTTGAAATCCGTTTCAGATTTCTGATCCCTGAATGGTGAGATAATAAACTGGTGCTGTTCAAAGCCACTACTCGGTGGAATTTGTTACAGCAGCAACGAAAAATCATACGGACCAGGTTTGCACTTGCAGGACCCCAGGGCCATGGAAAGAGCCCTGCCAGACTGTCTTCTGGGAGAGCTGGCTCTTTGCATGCATAGCAACTGCAGCTGAAGGTCAATTCCTGGGTCCAGAGTTTCTAGATCAGGAAGCCCAAGAATGCATTTTATTTTATCTATTTGCAGTTCTGGAGATTGAAGCCACGGGCGCTCTACCCTGGAGCTACGCCCCCAGTCTTTTTTATTTTGAAACAGGGTCTGTGTAAGCTGACCTTGAACGTTCAATCTTCCTGCCTCCGCCTCCCGAGTTGCTGGGATCACAGGCTCGCACCACTGCGCCCAGCCAGCTGGGACTGGGTTCTAAATGACAACTCCAGATGACGCTGACCTGAAGGGGTTTTGTGTTTTTGTAGGGGTTTTATTCAGACAGAGTTCACACCATGCAATCCCCCCTGCACAGTGTTCCGGTCAGTGGGTTTTAGTCTCTTCACATCACATTTAGGGCCTCTTCATCCCCCTCAAGATAGCACACCCTAGGCCACCACCCTTCGTTCCCCACCCTCCCCAGCCCTTGCCCCCTATGATCTACCTCCTGTCTTTATGGATTCACCTGCTCTGGCTCTTTCATGTGAATGCAGTCTTGAACGAGGCAGCCCTTGGTATCTGGCTCCTTCCACTTAGCCTCAGGAGGTGCTTTTCCTCTTTATGGCTGAATACTATTCCACAATCTAGACAGACCCCATTTTGTTTATCCCATCATCTGCAGGTGGACCCTGAGCTGCCTTTGCCTTCCAGCTGTAGTGAACGGTGCTCCTATGGACACTGGCCACAGATCTGTTTGAGTCCCTGTGAAGGCCTTATTTTGAAACCCAAGAAGACAGTGGCTGGGGTGACATTCTCCTTCCATATGTACTGCTTCCAAATCAGAGGCACGGTGCCGTGACCACGCGGAGCCACCAGGCAGGAGCGCCAGGAACTGCTGGGTGTCCTGAGAGCGTCTCACTGGCCCAACAGAGCTGAATGACAGGTGTCAGGGCGACTTATCATCCCCCAGCTGCGGGTGTGGAAACTGAGCTCGAGGGGACTGGACTTCCTGTGTGAGTCTGTGCACTGAGCAAGTGACAGACCCCGGGTGGGTCTGACCCCCGACTCCGGAACAGTGACACTCCTGGCGGGCAGGTGACCTGTCTGGCAAAGAAGGGAAGGACGTTTGAATCGATTTCTTCCCCTCCTGAATCACTTCCCACAGTGTAGACTAATGCCCCTGGCCCAATGCGACACCTTCTCTGCCGCTTCATCCTCGCTGATCCCAGGGAAGCCTCCCCCAAGCGCGAGGGGCTGAGGCTTGAGAGGCGATGCCCGTGTCACTGCTGGGGCCGCCTGTGGGTGCTCCTCAGAGAGTTTGTGCCCCGAGTCCTGCGTGCAGGACCCCCGGGAATCTGCATTCTGAATAAGGGCCCCTGGCTCCCATGCCACCTGAGGGTCCCACGCTTCTGGAGCAGAAAACGGGGGTCTGGGTGTGCGAGGTCCAGGGCCATGCAGGGGACGCTGGATGCTGTCCCCCTCGGCCTCACTGTCCCCAGCTCCCCGGGGCGTGTACTTCACACTCAGGTTCCAGCGGAGGCCACAGGAAAAGCCAGGTCCCCGCACGCCCTCTGCTATTCCTGGTCCCTCAGGCAGCCCCACTCCAGTGGACCGTAGGTGGCGGGGCTGCAGTTGACCTCGAGCACCCTGCAGGCGACATGGCTGGCTGTGGACCCTGGAGCAGCCAGGGCTGATCCTGCCACTGCCCCCATCCCAGAGCCTCCAGGGGCAGAGGGGGAGGGGCAGGCCCGGCCACTCCTCCCTCCTGTCCCCTGGGATGACTGCAGGTACCAGTGGGACGGGCAGGGTGCCTGGGAGGCGGGGATGATAAATACATGTTGGGGTGCAGGGTTGGCACAGTCCGTAATTTGGGGCTTACTGAGAACCATTTGGGCCAGCCCGGGCAGGCGCCACGGAGGTCCCCAGCCCTGCTGGCCACGCTGACTCAGCAGAGCTCAGGGCCAGGCCAGGCGAGCGCCTTCCAGCTGTCCACTCTGCTCCCTGCTCCCCTCCTGGGGCTGGCTGCAGAGAGCATGCGTGGGAGCCCATCCCACTCTACCCTTCTCAGGGGAGGAGGAGGGGGTGGGACGGGGGAGACCAGGCGGCTTCCCAGCTGCTCTTCCAGGGCTCTCCAGGGTGGGAGCCAGGCTCCGGGCCCCAGCTGCAGGCAGAGGCAGGTGCAAACCCTGGGTAGCCTTCACTGTTTGGACCCGATGGGGGTCCTGGGGAGGAAAGCTGGAGAGGAGGCCTCCTTCCACCTTCCTCCCTCTTTGGGTAGGAGTCCTCCAGGCAGGGTTGAAGAGCCCCTCAGAGCTAGTTCAACCCAATCATTTGCACAGAAGAGGAAACAGAAGTTCTGAGTGGTCTCCCAGCAAGAACCCAATGGCTGACCTAGCCTCAGACCAGGGAATGAGGGTGAAGCTGGTAGTGACCCTCCCAGGGTGGTCCTGGGCCCTTTAGGTCGGACTCTCCTGCCTTCTTGTATGAAAATGCAGGTTCCTGGGGCCCACTGAGATAGAGTCACCAAGTGGTCTTTACGCAAACTCTCATCTCAGAGCCTCTGCTCTAGAGGTTGGAAGGGGGACTATGGGTCTGGGTTCAAGTCCTGTCTTGGTCTCAGGCAGATGACCTTCCTTTCAAATCCTTGCAAAACCTGCCAAACGACCACATGAGGTTCTCACACATGTTCAGGGTGCTTGGGAGTGGGGAGGCGTGACTCTGGTCACCTGGCTGGCTCAGGGGCTGTGGCTCCAGATGCCGCGTCTGGTCCTGGCCAAGTCTCAGTGGGGACTAGAAGGGGGGCAGTGACAGGGGAGGGAGTCTGCAGAGAAAAGCTGTGCTCAGGGTGGGGGCTGAAGGGTGGGAGGACAGGTCCCCTAGGAGCCCTCAGAGCCCCACAGAGGAAGGGAGCAGACAGACCAGAGGTTTCATGAAACCTGGGTTCAAGGTCAGCCACCTGATATCACAGGACCCAGAGAGGGCCTGTGGATTTCTGGGTGGAGGAAGGTAACTGTGGGCAGGGGTGACTTGGCCCCATCCCCCTGCCCTGTCCCCTGGCCTGCATATGAGGAGCAGCAGAGCATGCTGGGAAGGGCCCAGGGAACCGGTGTCCAACAGCGGCATCCTTCCCAGGGGACCTCAGAGAGGTGGCCAAGAGTGTGAGGGCAACATGAGCTGGCCCAGGGATGACAGCAAAGGTGCCCTCCCCCTGCCCCTGCCCACGGAGCATGGTGGACAGCCAGCCCTGGCAGGTGCGCACTGTGTCTGCCCCCTACCCAGGAGGGCGCGAACCGGGAGCCCCGAGCAGTAGACTGGCTCACTTTCCAAAGCCCAGAGCAGACTTTCTGAGGCCTGTTTAGAAGCCGAAGCCTGGGGCAGTCTCTCTCCAGAGGACTCCAGGAGGCAGGCTGGCTGCTTGGGGACCCAGATCCAGGCACAGGATGACCTGGAGCAAGGTTCTCCAATTTGGCTGATCATCCCATCTGCCTGGGAGTGGGTACATCTCCTGCCACTCAGACCACATACCAGACCCCAATCAAATCCCGCTGGGTGGGCTGCGGGCAGGAAGGGTGCCAGCAGTGTATTTTGACCCCCAGGTGATTCCTTCCAATACACTGTCCAGGTTGAGGGCCGCCCTTCTGAGTTGCAGACGAGACCCAGCTGGAGCTCTGATCCCTCCCAGGCAGGTGGACTCAGACTTGGGTCAGCCCCTCCCAGGGGCTGGGAGGTCCTGGGAGACGGTATTTTTCTGAAAGGCACAACAACCAGGATGGAGAAATGCCAATCACAGGATCAGCCTGGGGTGGGGGCGGTTCCTGCACCCGGTGTGCTGATGCGTGGGCTCGAGCTCCCCCTGGAGAGCTCTGCTGGGTGACCTGGGCTGAGCACAGGCGCCTGGCAGCTGGGCTGAAGGCTGGAGCTCATTAAGCCCTGAGACCAGAGCGCCAGCAGATGCAGGAGCCGCTGGGGGCGGGGGAGGGGACACAGGTGCACCTCCCACGCGCACCTCCTCCAGATAACAATGGGATATTATTCAGCCTTTAAGGATGAACCTGGGGACCTTGTGCTGAGCAAAATAAGCCAGTTATAGAAAGAGGACCATGTGATCGCACTCAGGCGTGCTTGCAAAAAGTCTAATGACGCCAAATGTGGAGTGGGCGTGGCTGGAGAGATGCTGGCCAAGGGTACAAACTTGCAGCCCCATGTGGGTCTGCAGACCCAGTGTGCAGCGTGGTGACTGTGGCTGGTTCGTTGCTTGGATTTTGCAAAGAGAGGAGCTCTCGAGTGTTCTCATCACCCCCGGGCAAGGGTGACTATGTGAGGCGGCACCCTAATCAGCTCCATCGTGGTACTTATCTCACAATGTACACACATATTTGAATTTCACCCTGCACTTCCTAAATAGATGCAATTTTTATTTTTCAATCATCTCAGTAAAGCTGAGAAAATAAACATCATACCAAGTCAATAAAGAGTACTGTGGTCAGGGATCCTTTGTCACCGGCTGGCTTTGGGCGCCCTGTGTCACTGGGCATTTGCACACTCGGGCAATGCAGATTCCCCGCACAGGATGCGCCCCCCACGCTGCGAGCACCTGCTCTGTGGTCATGGCAGGGAATCCTCAAGAGCAGTTTGGCTGCACGTGACACTGACCTTGGCTCCTGGCTCCCTGGGATGTGGTTTCCCTCTTTCTACAACTAGGTCTTGCCTTCTGATGTGTGGGAGCCCGTGAGTCAGGTTTTAAAACTCTTCACAACGGACTTTTACAGAGGCTGACATGAGGACCCACAGGCTTCATCTCAAGAGATGGGTGTGTGTGTATGTGTGTGTGTGTGTGTGTGTGTGTGTGTTCTGGGGACGGAACCCAGGGGCACTCTCCCACTGAGCTACATCCCCAGCCCTTTTCATTCTGAGCTAGGTCTTGCCAAGTTGCTGAGGCTGACCTTGAACTTGAGATCCTCCTGCCTCAGCCTTCTGAGTTGCTGGGATTACAGGCGTGCTCAGCTCCAAAAGGAGACTCTTTAATAAATAAATAAGTAAACAAACCCTGAAGCTAGAGAAGAGAGGTGACTTGGCCAAGGTCACACTGATATTAACTCCAAGTTCCTGACACCTCCCTTACCAGGGGGGTCCCTAAAGACAGAAAGTCCAGCTGGTTTACCAAAGAATGGGGACGTGCCTCCTTACAGGGCCCCAAATGCTTGCTGAGTGGCGTGCGCGTACACGTACACACATGCGCACACGCGCACACACACACACACACACACAGAGCACTGGGTGAGCACGTTTTCTTTACCCTCGCCTCTGCTGATGGACACCCGGGGTTCCACATCTTGGCAATTTTGAGCCCTGCTGTAGTGAACAAGCCAGGCAGACGTCTCTTGGGGATACTGATCTTTCCCTAGGAATGGGACTGCACTTGGTTGGACTTGATCTTTATTCTTTATCCCCACAATTTTTCATTTTGACTTTGGAAAAAGCCAGTGGGCACCTGCTGGGGTTTGGAGGAAGTTCTGGAGCAAAGCTTTCCTTTCAGCTGTGGCAGTTCCGAAGCTCTGGCGGGAACAGGAATGCCCCAGAGCCTCCTGTTCACAGGGGCAGGGGACAGTCAGAGTCCTACCGTTAGAGTCCCTGTCCCCGGGGATGCCGAGGTGCCGCGGTGGCAGTGAACAGGACAGACCCAGTGAAAAAGGGGTGGAAATCAGGGCCCCCCCAGCCCCTCCCCTGCGGGCCTCTGCTCTTTGTCGCCTCCTGCTGATCAGGTCAGGGTGATGGGGAGAGGGGCGTGACAGGTGAGCGACCTCCGGACTCAGGAAGCGGCTGCTCAGCTGGGGACCTCCAGCCCCCTGCCCGTGCCCAGCACAGTGCAGCCCTCTAGGAGGGACAGCCCGCCCCCAGGGCAGCGGTGGCTCCAGCAGGAGGACACCGAGCTGGCTGGCTGAGCGCTGCAAACACATGGCAGCTCGGAGCTGGTGTCACCCGAGCAGCTCCCAGCAGGCCCGCCACTATTCTCCCGAGCACACCTCTGCCCTGAGCAGCCCCTCGACTCCAGCGGGCTTCGTATAAATAGCTTAGAGCGCTCAGCCTGCGGGCTGCTGGGTAGACGCTCCTCCCTTTACGCAGGGTGTTCAAGGAGTTCCATGGAGACACGCCCGCCCGCCCCAGCGGCTTGCAGTGTCACAGCATCAGAACTCGTCACCTGCATCCACGGAACCCACGTTCCATAGCAAGGGCCGACAGAAGCCCCAAGCTAAGCTGGACGGGGTCTGGCGGGAGCATGGTGCAAGACAACCTGGGTCTCAGACCTGGCTTCCCAGCTCTGTGACCTGAGGGAAATCACTTTGCCTCTCTGTGCCCGGCGTCTGCATCTATAAAGCCAGGGCAATGACGGATGCCGCATCGAAGGTGCTCTGAGCAGTGCAGGCAGCCATCTGGGTGCCTGCCACCTACTGACACTGCTGGTGCCAGTGACAGGCGCAGGATTTGACCCGAGTCTTCGGCTGTCAGGCTCGTGGTCAGCTGCGGAACTCTGCTGCCCGCTAGGCACGGGGTGGGGGTCAGAAACAGTGAAGACCAGGGGCCTCCTGCCTCCCAACCCGCGGTCAGCAGGATGGTGCCATGGGACCCAAGGGAGCCAGCGTCTCCGACATCTGTTCCTTTTCCCTGGAGACCCGGAGCAGCTCAGCTCCTCCGCGCTGAGCCTGTTTCTCCATCTCCAAAGCAGCTTCCTGGTAACAGCATCCTCTTGGCTGAGTAGTAATGAGAACCAGGTGTCCCACCCTGGCTTCTGGTGCCAGCGGGGACCATCTTCAGCCCTGGCGGGGCAGCCCCTCCCCCAGGACCTGCTCACGTACAAGAGGGGCCAAGGCTGGGCTGCCCCTGTCTCCCGGCAGACTTCCAGAGCTCGCCTGCCTTCTTTCCTTCTTTCCTGACACTACCACTGAGCCACATCCCAGCCCTTTAGATTTTGAGACAGGGTCCTGCCAGGTTGCTGAGGCTGGGCTTGAACTTGCCATCGATCCTCCTGCCTCAGCCTCCCGAGTTGCTGGGATTGCAGATGTGTGTCACCCTGCCTGCCTGGTGCTCTGTCATCATCACAGATCTCTGACAACTTGTGCTGACTGATGACGTGTGGGAGTGTCCCCTGGACAGATGCTAGGTTAACTGATGTCCTCACCCTGAGGAAGTGACTGGAGGCTGAACCAATGCTCCTCTTCCTTACCACCCCCTGGTTCTGGTCACCTCAGTCATTCTGCATGGAGATGCGCCACCCAGTGACACTGCAGGTGGCTTCCGCAGCCTTTCACACTCCCCGGGGACCCCATGTTTGGTGGAAGGCACCTAGGGCCAGTGCCTGCAGGGCCTAGAGATGACCTGTGGCCCAGGAGGCACGGTGTCACCCCCCTGGCCTCCTCAGATGTGATGGACCAAAATGGGTCCTCACAGTCCCCTCTCAGCCTTGGAGGCCAGGATCAGGTCCCCCTTTCTGGATGAAGTCCCTTCTCCACGGACCTCAGCTGACACCAGTCCCCAGTGGAAGGAGGACAGTGAGTGGTGCCTGGGAGAGGACAGGGGCATTGGGGGCCTGGCAGGTGGGAAGGAAGCAGCGATGGACCGGGTGAGAAAAGAGAGAAAGGGACAGGGGTTCGGGCTGGGAGGATCAGGACTGGGGGCCTGGGAATCCGGGCTTTGAGACGAGCAGTCGAGCGGAGGCGAGGAGCCCTGCAATCTCCCCGCACAGTGACCGTGGAGTTCAGCTGAGGTCCCTGGAAAAATCGATTCCTCCTTCTGGCCAGAAAGCAATCTTAGCGCTCTGTGCTCGGTGGGGACTGCCAGTTTGCTAGAGGTGGCACGGTGCTTTTTCTTAATCTGGATCTTGAATCCCCAAAAGATGTAGCTTGGAGCACAGAAATGATGAAGTCAAGCAAAGCCAGATGTCTTCTTCTTTCCTTTTGGTTCTGTGTTATAGTAGGAAGCGGTCCATGATATTCTTACATTTTAAGTGTTTGAATGTTTAAGAGAATTCATCATCGTCAGACTGGAAGGCCTTGTGATTTCAATTTTAAGTTAAGTGAGAAATTGACTATGGCCAGGTCTTTCTGAAGTTTTGGTAAAACACACGGAACACGCAGTGCGCCATCCTGGCCATTTCTAAGCACATGGTTGAGCCCTGTTAAGTTCATTCATACTGTGTATTGGCCAGATTTTTTTTTATTAAAGTATTTTGGTTTTTTTTAGTTGTAGGTGGACACAATACCTTTATTTTATTTTTATGTGGTGCTGAGAACAGAACCCAGGCCTCACACACGCTAGGCGAGCCCTCTACCACTGAGCCCCAGCCCCAGCCCTCGGCCAGATTTTAACTGGAGAGTTTTAAGAGACTTTTTTACACCAAGTTTGTAAACAGGACACTACCGTTTGAAGGAACGCAAGTCTTGTCATATTTAAAAGTTCACTCTAGTGGATGCATAAGAGCTCACGATGAAGTATTTGGGAAGGTTTTGAAAAGTGCTTAAGAAGAAATCAAATATATTAATTCCATTAGTGCACTTAAAGTACTCAGGAAAATTTAATTAAGTGCCTAAAAAAAACCCCTTGAAGTGATTGTAAAATAGAGTCTATAAGCAAAATATGATATTCATGAATTCAACACAAAATCTTAGGAAAGAGATGATGTTTTGAATTTGCATTTGTAATGAATAGAATATTAATTTTTAATGTGAAAACATTTTAAAATTTAAAATATTTTTGTTCTGGACATTGATTCCATGACTTCACTCAGGCTAAGCCTGTGCTCTGCCCCTGAGCTACACACAGACCAGAATGTTACTTTTTAAAAAGCCAACAAGGTAGCCCTGAATAATCTTTCACAAAAGATTATTGGGACACCAATAATCACCAATTAGCGTGGGACACCAAAAACCCCACACTAGCCAGGCACGGTGGCACAAGGGAGGCTGAGGCAGGAGGATCGGGAGTTCAAAGTCAACCTCAGCAACTTAGGGAGGCCCTAAGTAACTCAGCAAGACCCTGTGTCTGAACAAAATATGACAAAGGGCTGGGGCTGTGGCTCCGTGGTTAAGCGCCCCTGGGTTCAATCCTCAGCACACAAAACAAACAAACAAAAAACACCCAAACCCACACTGACAAACCCATGCTTCATAGTCTTCAAGACATCCGGACATAGACCGCCTCCCTCCTCAGTGGTTCCCGTACTTGGTGTCACCAGAGAACCCTGGACTTGTGAGACACATATCCCTGGGCTCAGCTCCTGAGTTCCTGACTTAGTGGATTCAGGGCCCAAGAATCTATTTCTAACAATTCCCAGGTGATGCAGGCGCAGCTGGTCCAGGGACCAGACTTTGAGAACCGGTGTGCTAGCTCCAGAGGGGTCAGGGGTCACTACTCTGCAGGCTGAGCTGGTTCTTTGGCCTTGACCCCTGTCTTAGCCGCCTGCCTTGCAGTCCTGCTGCAGGACCAGAGACTCAGATGGGCAAAGCCCCAGAGACGTGACCCCCCCTGTTCCGAGTCCACTGTGCCTACAGAGCCGGGTGCCTTTTACATCTTCCGTGCCCTCAGCAGGTGCTGTGAGCACAGTAGGGCCTCAAAACCTCCTGATGCCCCCGACTCCCTGCCCTTCCCCTTTGTACCAGCAGCGGAGGCTGGTTGTGAGCAGCTCTGTGCGTCACTGGCCACACGGAAAACACCGGCTCAGGGGCTTCCGTAGGGGTAGGGGACGATGCCAAGGCAGAGGCGGCCCGGTGGCCGGCTTCAGGGCCCGGAGCGCCCCCTGCAGGACGGGATTGCCAGTGAGAAGGCACAGTTGCAGTGCCACGCCCAGGGAGGGCCTGTCGCAGAGAACAGATGCAAAACACCACCCTGCTCATCCTCCAGGGACGAGCTGCTGCCCTGGTGAGGACGTGGGCATGGTGGCCCCATGAGTGCTCCGGTCACCTGCAGAGAACTGACGGCTCTTCCATGGCCGTCCTCATGGGAGGGTGCTTGGCAGCCCACCCACCCCGTGCCTGCTTGTTCAGGACCTGGGACGGAGAGGACACCGCTGGGCTTCTCTAAGACCCACAGGAGGAGACAGATGGCTCCTCCAGCCGGGCTCCCTGGGACTCTGGTTTCTCAGTAACTGCATTCTGGCCAGACTTTCTCCTTGAGGAGTCCACACGTTTGATTGGCAAGTGAACAGGGAAAGAATCAAGGTTGGGAAGATGAAGAGGAAGAAACTGTACAAAGTGGCTTTCTCTTTGCACCAGTGAGCCCTGACTCCATCAAGGAATAACAATGGAGCATGATTTAGGCTCTGTGGGACTTGTTAGACTTTGAAGAACACTTGGTCAAACCATCACACACGCATATTCTCTCTCCTACCAAAAGTGAGAGATGGGCACTTCCAGGGTTGGAACAGCAGCTCAGCAAATTTGGAGCTCTGGGTTGGCAGAGAAAGATCAAATTCTTTAGGTCTTTCTCTTTCTCTCATGGTTGCAATGTAGTTGCAGCAGCACCGACCATCACATTCTCTCTTCAGAGGACTCATATGAGGAAGAGAGGAAGCAGAAAGTTTCTCTTCTTTCATTCTGGAGCAAAATCTTACCAACCTTTCTCTGTAGACTTGGTGTATGCCAGACTGAGTCACTCTCTCTCCCCCAAGCCAGTAGCTGGCAAACTGGGTTAACCATCTTGGCTTCAACCATACAGAGTTAGATCATATCTTGGAACTCGAACAAATTCTGGGTCTGTTCATAAGGAAGAAGGAGGGATGGTTTCTTTCAAAAACATAACAAGGCATCTTTGAGTCAGTGGAGCAGACAACAGACACTGCGGGACGCAGGAAATACGCCTAGAAGCCCCTGTGCTCAAAGCACCTGGGGGATGGGCAGGAAATAAAACTGCAGAGGGGCGGGGCCATCCCAGCGTGGTGAGCGCAGGAGAGCCCGGCCCAGCCAGGGAGCTTGGGGGTGTGGAGTGCAGCCAGGCAGCTCCCAGCAAAGTGGGCAGGGGCTGGGCCGAGCCCCAGGCGGCAATGACGGAGGTGGGTTCCGCCTAAGCCGCGGCCCGGGCAGTGAGGCGGCCAGCAGCCCGGAGGGCAGGGTGAGCAGTTGGCATGAGGAGGGCGCTGAGTGGGCTCGGGGTCTGGACACCACCCAGCCAGTGAGTAACCCAAGGAGACGAGGATTTGAGGAACCGCAGGCTGGAGGCAGGCAAACCTGCCAGGCTGGTGGGGGCCTTGCCGAGGGAGGAGGCTGCGGGGAGCAGAGGCTGCAGATGAGGCGTGAGGGGAGAGAGCGGGTGCCTGGGCCTCGCACCTCATTCAGTTTGATGAGAAGGAGGAGGAGGAGCCCAGCAGAGGCTGGGGAGCCGCTGCCACCTGACCCACGGGAGCTCCCGAGACACCTCTGAGCTGCTCAGGGAGCCGGCCTCCTCCTGGAGGCTGAGCAGAGGCCTGGAGGGAGGCAGCAGGTTGTGCACACTTGTGCAGCTCTTGGGTTGAGTGAGGAGACTGGTCCTGACGGGGGGTGGGGGGACCCAGGCTGGGTCCACCAGTAGCACCTAAGAGGGCACTTGGAAGGCCTGGGGGGCCTCCTGCCACTTCTCCCAGCCTGCAGTGCTCCTCAGGGTCTCCGGCCCCCCACGGGGGCAGCAGCACATGCCCTGACCTACAGCCCAGCCTGAGACCCCCAGCTCACTGGCCTCCGGGATGCAGGGACCCAGAAACGCGTCTCCGGGCTGAGGAACACGAGGTCCCCAGGAGCAGGGCCACCTCTGCAGCCCTCCCTCTGCACAGCTCAGCAGGGACACGGGCTGACTGCAGGGGGCAGGGTTTGCTTTCTCCTGAGTCACCAGGGAAATGTCATCCCCAACCTGGGATCCTCGGAGGGGACAGCAGAGCCTGGGCTGAGCGGCAGCCCCTGGGGCCATCGTGCACCGTGCTGGCTCCCCGTTCAGCATCTCCACGGGAGCTTAATGGCTTAAAGGGTGGTGACGCTGCTCCTGGGCGTGCTGAGCAGCCCACACTGGGTGACTCATGCAGAAGCACCTTGCCTAGACAGCCACGAGCAGTCGTGACGAGACGGACGATGAACACTCGCCAGCTCCCTTCCCCCTCCCTCACTCCAGAACCCTCTGATTGTCTCTAGTACCCCGTGCACAACCTTGCTGGGGCCTCTGAGCACGCCCGCCTCGGCTCCACACATCTCCAGCCCGCCCACTCCTGACCAGAACCGGCCCTCTGTCGGCAGCAACCCCAGCTCCAGGCAGGAAGCAAAGCCACACACAAGTGAGTAGTGAATGTCGGTAAGTGATTAAGAAATAGGGCCGGTGGGAGCTGGGACAGAAGAGGACACCTTGGCTCCTGATGGCCAACCCACTCACAGACGTGACCAAGCGGCCAGCTTGAGAAACGAGGAGAAAAAGGCGGTCCTCCGGGCGTCTTCAAATCCCTGGAAAGGCAGAACGACAACGCGACCCCACTACCTACTGCTTTGGCCCAGGTCCCCAGGGGCCCGACTCTACCTTCTGAGCTTCGTTCACTCAGCTAAATGGCATTTGCTGCTACTGTGTCACGAGATGCATGGAAACCACAGGCGTCTTCACAGGGAGAACCGCACTGCTCTCGCTGTTCCCAGGATGAGGAAGTGTTAAAATTAACCAGTCTAGGAGAAATGCAGACAGCAGCTCGGGTTTGGGCTGGGATCTTGTTTCTCAGTAGCTGTGCCATCTTGGGCAAGTTACTCAACCTCTCTGAGCCTTAGTTTGTGTATGAACTGGAGAACTCTGAGTATGTGCGCAGCTGGTACAGAATAAGGTCTCGACACCGCGAGCTCTGACTCAGTGTGAAATGTGCGTGCTTCCTGGCAGCGTCCGGTCACAGGAAAGTAAAGTGACTTCATCTGCATTCTAGAAGTGTCTGCCTGCCTCTTCTGTGTCAGTCCCTGGACTCAGGTGGTCAGGTCTGAATGTCCAGGTGTGAACACTGACCTCAGGAGCCCTCCAGTCCCATTCCCACCGGGGCCTGCAGGATTCAAAACGAGGTGCCTCCGGCACAAGGCCCTGAGGGCCGACAGGTGCCAGCCAGCCACGCCCAGAGCCATGCGAGTCTGCACAGCCCCTTCGTCCTCCAGGGCCTCCATGCCTCGCCACCCCTGCACCTGCACCAGTCTCTTGGACGTGAGAGGCCACAGCACCTCCACCGACCGTCCACACCCCGAGGCTCAGGTCCTGAGGGCAGTGGCTGCAGGCAGAGAATGATGGCCGCAGACGCCCGGCCTGCGAGCAGAGGGACTTGGGCCCATCACATGCCAAGGAGGAGGAGCAAAGCCCAAGGCTCCGGCCACAGCATCCCGAGGCCGAGGCCCCAGCCAGCCCAGCTGTGGTCTCTGTATCAAAACTGGGCGACTCCGGGTCAGGCCTCTCCAGGAGGCGCTTCTAAGCTCTGCAAACCAAGAGCTCTTTGAGGGCAGTGACACTGTGCATAAGGATGTGTCTGTGGTCCAGAGCTCAGAAAAACAAGAACCCAGGAGTCTAGAAGAAGGGGAGGCAGAGAGTGGTGTCCAATGGTACGACAGAGGGATGGCGGCTGGGTGCAGTGGCGCGCTTGCAGTTCCAGCTACTTGGGAGGCTGAGGCAGGAGGATCGCCTGAGGCCAGGAGTCCGAGCCCTGCCTGGGCAATACAGCAAGACCCTGTCTCAAAAGGAAAGAAAACACACCCCTGTCTGTCGGGTTGGGGTGAAGCTCCGTGGGAGAGTGCTTGCGAAGTCCTGGGGTAAAGGCCCACCCTGAAAAGGAAAATGGTGGAAGGCCAGCCGGCCCGCCTGCTTCGGGAGAAAGAGGCTGCGCACCCCGCATGGGGGCCAGAACAGAGGGCGGCCCCTCCCGCAGCAGGCCTCCCTGGCTCTTCTGAGCTGAGAAGACGCAGCAGCTGAGAACCATCCGCCCACACAAAGAGGCAGCAGCTCCCAACCTGGGGACGGCTGTTCTCCCACCTTGACCCGAATGGTTTCTCTTGGTGACTGTGGTGGGTTAAATCAGGGTCTTCTCTGATCTAATTTTAAAAATCGGGAGAGCACAGGGCAGTGCCTGGGCCTTCACAAGGGCCTCGGGAATCTTCCCGGTCTGCACAGCCTCAGGAGGCCAGCTGGGGTCAGGGTGCAGCGCTGGGCCTGAGGCAGGCAGGACACAGGCCGCGGTGCTGGTCCTGTGGCCCCACTCACTGCGCCTGGAAGACGCAGGCCACCCACCCACTCGCTGCAGGGTGGCGCAGCTCCTTGCTATGGCTGACGGTTTAGAGACGGTTTCTCCTGAGCCTTATCCCCCGGTAAGAGGGGATTCCAGACCGAAGGTTCACCTGAAACCGGGGTTGTTTTGTTGGGCGACCCCGAGGCTCACCGTGGCGAAGGGGTTCCCATGGATGGCTTGCGTGTACTCAGTACTGGGGTCGGAACCCGGAGCCTCGAGCTTGCCAGGAGGCTGGGAGGCCTCTGCCCCAGCCACACCGCAGCCCAGGGTGGTGGCTCTTGATTGTCATTGTCTTTGGTAAGCCCCACCCACACCGACACCCATAGACCAGGGTGTGACTCGGAACAGAAGTGGTCTAGGGTTTCACGATAAAACCACTCGATCCCGAACACCCGGCTCACATCTCAGACGCACTTTCTGCCCCACTGTTTGTGATCTCAGGTGTGCGTGGAGTGTTCTCGTGTACGATGTGTTCTCAGATGTCCACGGAGAATTCCAGGTCGTCTGAGACCCGCCAACGGTCTGGGAGCAAGGGCACTGACACTGGAAGGAAGGCAATGAAGCCACGGCCACTGTTTCGCCTCGCTCCCGGACACCTGGGTTCTGTTACAAGCTTCTTTTCAACTTTGTTTGGTTTTGGAGGCAGGAATTGAGCTCTGGGCCTCGAGCATGCTCAGCGCCTGCTTTACCACCGAGTCACACCCCCACCCTTTTCAACTTTTTTTGGGGGGGGGTTACTGGGGGTTGAACCCAGGGGCACTCCACCACTGAGCCACATCCCCAGCCCTATTTTGTATTTTATTTAGAGACAGGGTCTCACTGAGTTGTTTAGGGCCTTGCTAAGTTGCTGAGGCTGGCTTTGAACTCGTGATCCTCCTGCCTCAGCCTCCCAGGTGCTGGGATTACAGGTGTGCGCCACCACGCCCGGCCTTTTCAACTTTTTGATGTTGCTTCCAGGACTGCATTAAAAGAACAACGTTTAGGTGTTTCTTTATGCACACACCAGCCCGAGGGCCACCCTGGCCCACAGCCACACTCGCTCATTTCTGAGCTGAGGCTGCTTTCCTGCCGCGATGGCAGAGCCGAGCAGTTGCGACAGCAACCATATGGCCATGAATCCGACACTGCATACTATCTGGCCCTTCTCAAAACAGTGGGGCAGCTCTGCCTTAGAGGAAATCACACTGGCAGAAGTGACTCCCCGTAAAAAGCCGTTGCAGGCTCGGAATAGGGCTTCCCCAACTCCAAGCGCACAGACTGCCGGGACGGAGGGAGAGCCGGTCCTAGTTCTTCAACCAAGAAGTGCCAGTGGAATGGCAGCAGCTGGGGCCAGGGGGCCGGTGAGCAAAGGAGGACTGAGTCCCAGATGATCAGGACGGCCAGACACCCTCCAGTGGCAGCAACTGGGGGCAGGAGAAATGCCACTGTGGTTGAGCCCAGGCCCAGGCCAGACCTAGTTCTGAGAACCTTGGCCAATCAAGGTCCCTTAACCATCACGGCCTCGTTCTTGCCATTGTCAGCAAATCAGGAAAAGCCCGGCAGCTGACTGTTGGGTGCCCTTGCGCTTTCGATTTCTCTAACCTTGTGGAAATATTTAGGAAATCATTTCAGAAGACAAAAGTCATTGCCCAGGGAGTCTCCCACCTCCGCTTTCCTTTACCCCATTTCTATAACAGGCAAACAAACCCTCTCAATTAATTGGGGACGTTTTAAAAAGAAACAGACTTCAAGGCATCTGGGGTGGGTTGAGTCAATATACCAAGCAGAGGGGTTCTCGAAACATATAATCCAGAAAGGTCTTCTAAGGATAGAGCCCTCGCAGGTGACAAACATCCTTCTCTTGTATTTCTAAAGCTCCTGGCACGAGGGAGGGGGGCACACGGGAAGACCCTCAAGGGCTAGACGCCAGCGTCGACCAGCAGGAAGCGGGCAGGGAGCAGCTGCTCCGGGTGCCACTCCTGGGGAGGTCAGACGCACAGTGGGGCAGTATCCCCCCCAGAGGGCAAAACTTTGTTCTTGGGGGGAGCAGAAAAATACTACTCAATGCACACAGCACAGGTATGCGTATGTGTACGCAGTTGTGCAGTTTGTCTGTGGTGTTTAAATTTAATTCTGAGTTCAAAGCAACACTATTCACAAGAGCTAAAAGGGGAGCCGCCCGCAGGTCCACTCACAAGCAAATGTGGTCTCTCTATAAATGAAATATTTGGTCGTAAATATGAAGCGCTCATGCATGCTGTGGCGTGGGCACAGACACAGTGCCCAGCTTGAGGTGGCAGCCATAGATTTGGTCCCATTTATACGACGCATCCAGAATAGACAGACCCACAGTGACGGGAAGTACCCAGGGGTCATCAGGGCCGGGAGGGAGAGCTCAGCACTTTTAGGGTTTTATCTGGAGAATGAGGCAGTTTTTTGTTTTCGTTTTCCCAGGTCAGAGATTGAACCCAGGGATGCTCCACCAGAGCTCCATCTGCAGCCCTTTTATGTTTTATTTTGAGACAGGCTGGCCTTGAACTGGTGATCCTACTGCCTCAGCCTCCCCTGTCGCTTCTGAAAGGGGCAAACAGGCTGAGAGACACGGCAGTGGGTGTCGCCTTCTGCAGGTGGTGGACAGGGGGAGGACCATCCTGGGGCCCAGGGCAGGCTGTGGAGTAATTAAGGGATCACCGGGGTTGGCCATGGGCAGGCCCTGCCCCCGTCCCAAGCGCTCTCTAGCGTCCCCTAAATCCTGCAGCTTGCGCTGCAGCTGTCCCGAGGACCGCGGCTTCCTTCTCCCCTGCCTCGGGCTCTTTCACTCCCCAAGAGACTGCGCATCCCGTCCTTGGTTTTTGGCGCAGTCCAGCAGGAGGGGAACACGCACCCCGTGACCCTGAAGCAAGTCGTTGGGAGGAGAACCGCTGCGACATAAACCTGCGGGTGGCGCTGGCCCTGCGGGCTGGACAGAAAGGTGGAGTGCTGGGCTCAGGGGTGTCGCTTACAATCTGCAAGCAGAGCCGCACCCTAGCGAGCTGAGGTGACGAGCGGCCAGAAGAGCCTGCACACAGACACAGGCCGCCCTTGCTGCTTCCTGAGGGGAAGAAGAGTCAGAAATCTGCTTCCTCCGCTGAAAGCGGAGTCTGCAGCTACGCACAGTGGCCATGCCTGTGGTCCCAGCTACTCAGGAGGCTGAGGCAGGAGGATGGTTGGAGCCCACGACAGAGGCCGTGAGCCCCATCCGTAAAAAAACACAAAGAAACAGAGATGAAATCACTGAACAAGGAAGGCCCAGCAAACATTTTTCAGTTGAACAACCAGAGTGACCTTGGTTAATATGCAGTGCAAGACCATGAAGTAGGCTGGAACGTTCTGGAAGAGAACTTCAGACACTTTACTGGCACAAGTAGGTTAGTTAAACAGCCTATGAAGTTTCTAAGAGCATCAGTGTCACAGGAAGTTCAAGCTTACTGTCAAAATGAAGGAATGAGCCTTGGAGCGGCCCCCACCCTCGGGCACTGGCCCCCCAACACCACCCCCATGTGCCCTGGAGAGGGCAGGACGGGGCCATGGAAGACAGGAAGGTGCTCCTCCAAGAGAGCAGTCAGGGTTCATGCGAGTCACCCCGGGCCAGGGCAGGATGTCACCCTGGATGTCAGACCAGTAATGCAGGTGTCTCATCCCTCTCTCTCCCTAAGTGCAGTGTCCTGTCCCTGCTTCATCTCCAAGTGGGACTTGGGGGCTAGTTCGTTAGTCACTGATCCCCCCAAGGCCAAGGGAGAACCTGCAGAGCCCGTGGGGGACCACACAAGGCAGAGCCCCGACGGGAAGGGATTCCCCAGCCTCCGGAGCTGTGGTGCAGCATGTGAGCCGCCCCCAGGACCCACCCTCTCCTCCCCTTCCACACCGTCTGCAGGGGGTCTGAATTCACCACAGCAGGGGGACCTAAAGGGGTACCCCACTGAATCCTGCTGGGAAAGGGGAGACCGAGTCGCACACTGGTGTGCTTGTTAACACAGTGGCCTGACTTAGTCCCAGCTGTCTGAAGTGCATGCCAGGTGGACGGGGCAGTGGGTTGTGGCCCCTCGTCCCGCCTCGCCTGTGGGACGGGGTGCAGCAGGCCAGGGCAACCTCAGGATGTGCCCCTCACTCCACTCCCTGAGGGTTGGACAGAGAGGCCCCAGGGACTCTCGGAAGCCCCCTCCACAGCCTCCAGCGCCTGCTGAGGACCGGGGGCCGGCTGGCCCTCCCACCTAGGTGGCCCTGCAGGAGAGCTCTCTCGGGTGAGCCAGCGTCTGGGGGTCTAGTTACAGAACAGCACTGCCCTGAGGCAGTCACTTCCAAGTGCCATTTCATCCCCATAATTGCACATTTTACTCAAGGAAGGAATGCCCCAAAGTCTCAAGACTCTAGAACTTCAGAACTGAAACGTCAAAGCTCCCATGAGGGGAAGGATGAGAGGCGTGCCCGGGGCCTGGAGGCGGCCTGGCTCAGCGTGGAGTACGCGCGGCCCTGCCTGCTATCCCAGAACCACAGGGGCAAGAGAGGTAGGGAGTGGCTCCTTACTGACAGTGTGGCTCTGCAGGGCTGGAGCTCACTCCTGCCAACCTTGGGAGCAACTGGGTTCCCACCTACCAGCCACCCGCTCTGGGCTTCCCTCTGTAGTGGGCACTAGCCAAGCCTGCCCACATCCCAGGAGAGCAGACTGGCCCACAGCCACCCCACCCACAACCTGCTTCTGTGCAGCCCTTGAGCTCAGAATGTCTTCTACATTTTTAATAATGAGGGACATGCAACAGAGATGGCGTGCAGCCCACCAAGACAAAAATTCTTACTCTCTGACCCTGTCCCCCAGCTGCTGGAAGGGTCACCAAGAGTTCAGGCCAGGGCCAGGCTCCAAGCTGGCATGCAGTGCAAACTCATGCAGAGGACAGAGCCACCAGGCCCCCAGAAGTGACCATTCCAGGTCCTACCAGGTTGGGAAGGCACGGCCCCCCGCCTGCCCTCCCAGGAAGTCACCGTACACAGCAGCGTGCTGACAGTTGGGAGAAACACCACTGCGGGAAATCGCTCCACTCTGTGCGGCCCTAACTCTTGGCTTCATGTGGCAGTAACGTGGCAAGACGTGTGCTCCCAAGGACATTCTGGATCCACGTGCACAGAGCCGCTGTTGGGATGAGCAGCAACGGACACACCACAGACCCAATTTTCCTACAGGCATCGTGGTTCTCATTTGACATGTATTTTCACATAATTAAAAAGGCGCAATCTTTGCATGACAAGATACTCTCCAAGATCGTAAAACTACTTCAGTTTGTAAAACTACCGTTTGGCAAGGAAGTCGTGGTACACAGGCACCCTCGCCATGTCAAGAACTCAGAGCAAACCTTTCCATACTTCGATCAGAAGACAGATTAGAGATCCTTCTTTCATCGCGGATGGGCTTTTTGTTCTGAAACGAAATTGGGCAGGCCATTTGCGTGGTTTCTCTGGGTAAGTTCCATTTATTAATCATTATACAAAAAAATCTTGGCATTCGTTTGAAGAGAAAAGAAGCTACTATATCCAAATACTTTGTATTTTAACATTGTGAAAGTTCTACTTTTATAACAGGGCTTTGTAAAATGGAGAAAACTTTTGGAAAAATTTTTAAAAAGAAACTTATGATTTATTAGAGTACAGGATCCAAAACACGTTTTTAGAAAAATATAAAGTGCCCAAATACCAACTTACACAGGTGATACAGGCTTCCTGGAGCCAAATGAAGCATTCATGAAGAAACACATTTAAAAACGGTCTAGATACATATTTACAATTGGGTCAGTAAAGGTAAAACCATCTTTCTTGGCTTTGATGTTACTCTAAGAAAAAAAGGAAATCAAACCAAAAACCAACAATTATAATTCTCAGCATGCTCCACGGTTTCTTTGTAATGCATCTCATTAATGTTAATTCCATATTATCTAATTTTTACCTTTAAATGAGAGTAGTGTAAAATCCCCGCAACCTCAGGCAGGACAGGTGTTGTGAGTGGTCACATTTTCAAATGCAAGTTCAAATCGTCTGACTTTGGATTTGACTGATGAGGAACACGGACACTGGCTGGCAGCTACTTCAGGCTGGAAGAGCCGGCTGGCCGAACCCCACCTCTTCCTAGTAACCGCCCCGTGGCCTCCACTTGGTGCTAAGTGGTTCAGGTGGGTTCCCGAACCTTGGTCATCCCAGTGTTTCCAAAGGGTAAACAAGAAGCGGCCATTCAGCGAGGTGGGAACACTGCATGCAAATGGACAGACACGTGGCGAGGCTGCTGAACTGCGGCCTCCTAAAGCCTCGCCGGCTAGAGCAAATGTATTATGCATTTTCAACGCAGAGCGCAAAGTAACTAAGTCCTAACTCCGGGAGTTAGCTCTACTGGCTAATCGCAAGCTAGCTCACTTGAGAACCGGCAGGTGGCGAGGTCCAGAGCTGCAGACTCGTCCCCTCAGCTGTTACTAAGAACACAGAAAAGGAGCCAGGCAGCCTGTGCAGGGCCAGGCTTTCCCAAGCGACTAGAGAACAGGCTTTGTCCTGGTGCTTCCGGGCACTGGTGGCTGGAGAAGCCAGATCACACACACCCCTCGTTCCCACCAGCCAACACGCTTCACTTTAACGACACTGACTTCTTTCTGCCCCACTACATTCAAAAGGATCTGGAAATGACTCGAAGGAATGACAGGGGTATGGAATCTCTCCTCCTTTAAAAAGAAAATTAGGGTTCATTAGTTCTTTCTTTTTTTTTGATTAGAAAAGTGAAACCCCACTTTCTGGTCTTTGGAGACCAGAGTGTACAATTTGTAAGAGAATTTCAACATCAGGTTTGTGTGGCTCACTACACAAAAAAGAACCCAACACTGATTTAAGACCTACTCGTGATACTGGAGCTGATTTTTTAAGAATTAAAAAAAAGTAGTCATTTTAAAGAAAGAGAAGATGAATGTGGAAAAATTCATGAAAGCCATTATTATGCATTTCCTAAAGAATCTTATGTAATAAAATAGAAAACTCATGATTTATAGAAATGTGCATAATTCCAAGAGAGGAATTTGGAAGGGAAAACTGTTACTCTCCCAATTTAAATTAAAAAAAGATAGACACTTATAATCTGTGTTTCATGTATCGGCAAGAAAATAAATT
This sequence comes from Glaucomys volans, assembly GCA_020662805.1. Lineage (NCBI taxonomy): Eukaryota > Metazoa > Chordata > Mammalia > Rodentia > Sciuridae > Glaucomys > Glaucomys volans. Next base: position 204,722 of record JAJEJO010001868.1, read on the forward strand.
CTAATGATTCTAATTAATATTTGCTTATTAACGTCTCCGTCTCCAAGATGCTGCCAAGACAGCACACGACTTCACCTCTGAATATGCAAAGAAATTCAGGGTAAAAAGACACACGATTATGACTCAGGACTGCACACGTTCCACAGAGAAATCAAAGAAATTATTGCAAATGGATCAGCCCATCTGTCCAGCGAGTGAAATGTTCTGAGACGTGTAGACAGAAGAATGGATGTGGATAAAAAGAACGAGTGTTGGCCGTGAGACCTCATGAGGACAGAATGTCACAAACTGTCACCACAGGACAAGCATACAAGCCATGCCACTGAACACAGTGCCTTTCGAGTTAATTCACTAGTGTAGGCGGAGAGCGACATTGTCTTTGCAGCTGGAGGAGAGCACACGTCATTTAAACTGGGAGGAGGTGACCAGCACTACTGGTGCAGTGGCCTTCCTGATGGCAAGTCCAGAGGGCTGCGCGGAGACTCTCCTTCCGGAATCCTGTCCTCTTGGAAGATAGCAGCAGCAGCAAAGGCACAACGTCCCCTACTTGACTTTACTCATCTACGTTCTCTTTCTTTGCACTGTAAATATTCTGCACCGTTTCATAGACAAACTCCAGATCCTCAGGGTACCGGATTTCTAGCTCCGCATTTGGGATGTAGTGGGTGCCCGTGAACTCTGAGAAGTAACGTCCCACATCAGGGTGAGAGATTTCTTGAGGCTCCACGTTATACTCCAAGTTCTCTGTTGGCAAAGAGGCACACAGACATTCTGGTTAAGGCTGCCATCTCTGCAGCATCTCTCCAGAGCACCCCGGCACGCCTTTCAAGTGGCGTTTTTGAGTGGGTAAAAGGGAAGACCACAGACGTTCACGGGATTAAGAAGAGGCGGAAGGAAAAAGGTAGGAGTGGCCATGGGGGACGGGGGCACAGGCCCCCCCGTGGCTCCACAGGACAGAAGCATTCTCCTACGCTCTGAGCAAGATGCTTGGCTTCAGCAACTCCAGGGGCGTCTCCTTGGGATGGACACACCAGAGCTGTGTCACATCCCTCAGACCCGCCGAGCCCACGACAGGTGGTCCTGACCCTCCTTCCCACCCCCGCTTGTCTATTCAAGGACTCCCCCCACCGCCCGGGGCTCTCGCGGTGCAGCGAGAGGAACACTGTGCTGTGCCCAGCAGAACGCACACGCTGCCCGCTGCTACTGTTCGCACGACCTGTAGAAAGCCAGGTGGGCCCTCGCCTCCATCCCTGCCTTGCCACTAGAGCACGAGAAAATAAGCTTTCAAATGGAATCATAAAGGGAATCACAGGCGGGGTGTTTAAAAGGCTGAAGTCAGCTCACTCTCCCCTGCAAATCTGAGACATGGCTCCCCTGTGGGCCCAACAGAAGGACGGCATCTTGCTGGCCAGAGACTGGGTTTGACCCCTGATCTGGAAGAAACTCCATCTCGTCCTCCATGACCCAGCTCCACACAGAAGCTGGGCCAGGTAGAACCCCTGCAGCTGTGTCCCCAGGGCAGACTCTGTCCCATCAAGATGAAGCCACGCTGGGCACAATCCCTTCAATGAATTCAACTGAGTCCCTGAGCAAGACTAGCTGACAGGCCAGCACACACAGGGAAGCTACTGGTTCTCAGTGTGAAACAGGGACATCTTGACACAGCTCAGGGCATTCGGAGGCCTGGCATCTCCAGGGTACACAGGAAAACATGAGCATTTTTCGGAAGCCCTGACTTTTGCCTTCGGAGAGAGGGCAAGTGTGGTACAATTCAATCCATACTCTTTTCCCTTGGCCACAAAACAGGAGGGTCTAAAGGAATTCGGTGCTAATATGCTATTTAAGAGCGTAGTTAAGGAATGTATCAGTTTAAGAATCAAAACTGCTGAAGAAATCACAAATCATGTGCAAAGATGAACATATACAGGTTACCTTAGCACTAACTTTCATATTTTTTTTTGTAGTTCTGGAGTCTGAACCCCCACTGAGCTACAAGGCCTTGCTGACTGAACTTATGCCTGTCCTTAAACTTGTGATCCTCCTGCCTCAGCCTCCCAAATTGCTGGGATTACAGGCACCACCCATCTAGTTTATCTGAGCACTTACGGAAGCTTTTAAGCAGTGTTGGCAGAACCAACTACAGCCTTGGGCAAATAAAAGTGATGGCACATTAACTCAGCAAAATGCTGGGCAGTGGTGAAAGGGAGCAGCCTGTTGTCAATCATTTGAGGGAGAGGGCAATAAAACACGCTCTATTTAGAAAAGCCCAGAAAGCCACTGGGCATGGTGGCCTATGTCTGAAATCCCAGCAACTCAGGAGGCTGAGGCAGGAGGTTTGCAGTTTGAGGCCAACCTCAGAAATTTAGCAAGACCCTGTCTCAAAAAACAAAAAGAAACAAACAAAGGCCTAGAAGTCCGATGTCAAGGATGCTATGTAGCATGGGTGGCTGTTTACCAGGGATTATTTTAAACTGGGAGTTTACAGCGTGCCAGGCCCTGCCGTGGCTTCACAGCCCAGCCCAGAGCCCCTCCTGTGCTGAGCAAGATGTGGTGCGAGGGAGGACCTGCCCAGGACTCAGCCCCAGCCAGCCAGCTCCAGAGCTGCCCGGAACCAGATTTAGAGAAACCACACCATACGTGAGGGGAGGTCACCACAACGACTGTCCCCGTCAGGAGAGAACAGAGAGAAAAGGGGCTGTGTGCGCAGAGCCATGGTCGTGGGATCTTGGTTTTCCAAAATGGAAGCTGGGTGGTGGGCTTACTCGGACCTCTCCACTGTCATCAGATCACGGAGTCCATTTTAGTTTCTTCTTTGTGTTCTATATTTTTAAAATGCTGGAGTCAGGAAACATCAATAAATGTAAAAACCAACAGAAACAGCCTGTGAATGTTTCAGATGCCACTGGCTCATCAGGGAGCATGCCCTTTGCTGCCCCGCACGCAACAAGCCGCAGGCATGTTCTCCGGGCCGGACCTGCGGGGAGGGAGACGTGGCCTGTACCTTAGCCAGGCATACCAAGGCACCACGTCTGGATTTGCGTGTGGAGCTACAAAGAAATATCAGGAAGGGAAAGAACTGGGAATGTCACCAAGGCAAAGTCCCTTTCACTCTAAAGGGACACACAAGGTGCTGCTCACTGATAGCAGGACGGAGACAGTCCACCTGCTTTGAGGCCAGTGTGTTTAGAGCAAGGATGCTCCGCTGGTGGCTATCTGCTCTCCAAGCAACATCTGGCAATACCTGAAGACATGTTTGGTCAGAACTGGGAGCTGCACTGGCAGCCCAGGGTGCTGCGGACACCCTGCAGCAGACGCCGGTCCCGCCAGGAGGCCAAGGCGTCGGCAGTGCCAAGTCAAGGGAACCTGCGCTGAAGGAACAGAGGTGGGTTGTAGCCCCGTTCCCAGGGATACAGAGGAGCAGCTCGGTGCCCCCAACACTGGTGGCAGAGGGAAGAAAGCGGGGCTGGGGTCGTGGCTCAGTGGCGGAGCACTTCCTGGCATGTGAGGCCCTGGGCTCAACCCTCAGCACCACATATAAATAAATTAATAAAGGTTCATCAGCAACTGTAAAAAAAAGAGGGAAGAAAGGGGGAAATTCAGGCTACTGTCCTCAGATTTGTTGGGACAACGTGACCAGGGAGCTATTGCACAGAATTCTGGTCACGGCCCTCAAACAAGGCTGTTCTGAAAAGCCAGGGAGGAAGGCCGGGAGAACATGTAAGAGGTAAACCACGGTCCAACAGCGGCCAGGCCGCACCTGGCTGCTGGACAGCCCCGGGCAGGGGCTGTGCCTGCCTGCTGGGCTCCCAGCCTGTGAGGAGCAAAGGCGAAACAGCACATTTTTTTACGGGAGGAAACACAATGAAGCTGCCAACTGTGCATTATGAGGGGAAAGACCAATTCATTAAATTAGAAGGTTTTAAAAAAATATACTTGACAAGGAATGATAAAACTGAACTGAGCAAAAGACAAACCAGGGGACACTTGAAAGTGCTGTAAAGTCCTGAGAAGTCTCCCCAGTTCCCTGGAAGTTTTCAGAGGAAGTGTTTGCTTGTTTTATTTTCAATTTTCACTAACTGAAAATATATGAACATATACAATGGAAAGACAACCTCTGAGTCCTCTGTGGGTGGGCCCCTTCCTGTGGGGAAGGACCAGCAGTGTGTCTTTACAGTCCTTGTGTGAATATCCTGTATATAGAGAAATTTGGTTCTATTTTTGGGGGGAACAGTACTGGAGTTTGAACTCGGGGCACTCGGCCACTGAGCCACATCCCCAACCCTATTTTGTATTTTATTTAGAGACAGGGTCTCACTGAGCTGCTTAGGGCCTGCTAAGTTGCTGACGCTGGCTTTGAACTCACGATCCTCCTGCCTCAGCCTCCCCAGCCACTGGGATTACAGGTGTGCGCCACCACGCCCAGCTTGGTACTGTTTGATGTGTTTCTTTACACAAATGCGTATTTATTTACACGAGGGCACTCCAAGCACTCCCCTGCGACTGGCTGTTTAACTGCAGCTTGGCACTCCAATCTGCCTAGACCCCACTTCCCAGGGGGAGCCTTACGAATGACCCCTGTCAGCTACTGCAGCGGGGATCACAGGCCTGTGTGACTCCATGTGAATGTGTCTCTAAGCAAGAGAATGAGGGTGGAACTGACAGGCTAGAAGAGAATGGGCGCTTGAGATTTTCACAATTTAAATGACACTTTACACCCATCCTCACCCAGGTCACCACACTTGCCAGCTCATGCAGATTTCCATGGGCTATTTAAATGGGTGCAGAGTTTAGTGTGGAAGTGTAAGAGAATTAAGGAAAGGGAACTACCATTTGTCGAAGGCACACTGCACTCCGAGAACCCCACACAGTGCATCGCACCCTGAGAGGCACGACATTTAAGAAGCAGATCTTCACGTGGCAGTTGGAATCCTGACCTTCCGATGTAGGCAGCTGACTTCCATCCCAGCGTTCACAACCCCGGTCTTCCATGGCATCTAACAAGTAGACATGGAAGCTGGGGCAGGAGTCAAAGTGCTAAGCACGCCCCCTGGTGGGATCAACAAGTTATAAATCCGCAAGACGCTGCTTAGGTGAAATCTAGCATTCTCTTAATTCATACCGTACACATCTACGGTTATAATTTATTTTTCAACTCTGTAGAGGGCTAATAATTAGAAAAGCATTATTAACGAGTTCTATCCAGGTTAGCAGGCTCACTGGAGTCAAAGCTTGAAAATTTAGATCAAGATAAATTAAAAAAAAAATTGTGTGTGTGCATTTGTGGTACTGGGGGGTTGAAACCAAGGCCCTGCACTAGGCAAGCACTCTAACACTGACTTATTCCTCCAGTCTTGCTAAGTTGCCCAGACTGGCTTCAATTCTGCAATTCTCCTGCCTTCACCTCCTGAGTAGCTGGGATTATAGGTGTGTACCACCACATCCAGCTAAAACCAAATTTAATGCAAATAAAATAACCCAGAAATGTTTAAAATCACATCTGAGTATTTTAAAAAATTATCCTCTTAAGGTCTCCCACTGGCTAAATATGGGCTAATGTGAGCATAAATTGTTTAAAAAAATTGTTATTCATTGACTGACTAAAAATCAGGCATCTGCAACATGGAGGGGTAGGGAAGGAGGCTGAGGAGAGGCACCAGCCAGAAACTCCCCACACTGCAATTCTCACAGAATGACTTAGGCAGGGAGAGCCAACAGGTGCCAGAGAAAACCAGAGTTACAGGTCACTAGGGAAGAGACACTTGGTGTGCCACAGTGGGACCCATGGATTTTCTGCTAATTACAAAGGGAACACTGTCCCTTATAGCAAGTCACAGTCTAGTCAAACTCAGCGTCACTCATGGTGGGACACTGAACCCCAGGGGCCTCTGGGTGAAGCACACGGCACCTGATATTAAACATCCCCAGCAAAATATTCACCCTGATCTAATCAAGCCCCAGGCAATTTCTGTCTATAGGACAAAACACAGGTAAGGAAACAACGAGAGCAGTCCAGAATGCTAGAGGACTCAGGAGACACCAGCTCGGAGACTTCAACCAGTCAGTCACGAGAAGAGGAACAACCAAACCTGGCATATGACCCTGGCTGCATCCTGACTTTCAAACAACAATAAAAACAGCTAAAACAGTTCTGTGGCAACGGGGAGCTCTGAACACTACCTGAATGTGAGAGAGCTTCAAGTGCGATTCTGGAACCGCAGGGATGCAGAGACGTGTCTTTACTCTTAGAAGAAGCAAGAGTGAGTACTGAGGTGACGGTGTCTGCAGCATTCCTTCAATGGAACAGCAACTCGGGAGCTTCTCTACCTCGGGAGAGGGAGTTGGGTGTTCCATTCGTTCTTTTAGCTATTCATCTGTTTGAAAATGCTCTTAGCACAAAGTTATAAAAAAAAAAAAAAGCTTCTTGTTTAACAAAAGGGAAATCTGCACTTCTCTCATTGTTTGGCTCTTCGGTTTAGAAGTTCTCTCTCTCTCTGGGACGGGAACGCTTGTCCTGCAGCCAAACCTGAGTGTCTCCTGGGGTCTGCAATGATTCAGTGCTGGGACACAACCCGAGTGAACAGACAGACTCAGCCACCACACCCCACAGGAGACCATGGATGTGGAGGTACTCAGATTTGGGAGGATGGGGAGCTCAGGGAAGTGCAGGGCAGGGCCGAGAAAAGCTTCTGAAAGGGAGGGACCTCGTATCCACGAGGAGCAGCCAACTGTGTGAAGACCCGAAGCACAAAAATCAACTTCAAGGGAAAAGTCCATGGAAAGGGCTGGAGCGTGATAGGTGGGGACAGAGGGATGGCTGCAAAGTGGACGCACAGCAGACTGGACTGCCAGTGAGCACTGTGCCTTCTGCCTGGACAGCATGTGTGCAATGACACGTGCAGGAAACCAAGTCACCAAGCAGAGGCATCAGCCACATAACGGGAGTGAGGGAAGTGGGGTGCACCTTGACTAGCTGGATGCATGAGGAGGATGCATGAGGAGACGGAAGGCAGAGCTGGTCCCCAACTGTGCCATGCAGTGAGATGGGACATGCATGAGCAGGCTGGGGTGGGGGCAACACTGGAGTCCAGGGTTAAGAAGATCTAAGCCGGGCACAGTGGCACCAGTCCATAATTCCAGATACTCAGGAGGCCGAGGCAGGAAAGACTACAAGTTTAAGGTCAGCCTCAAGTCACAGCCACTTAGTGAGACCCTGGCTCAAAGTTAAAAATTAAAAGGTCTGGGGATGTAGCTCAGTGGTCCCTAGTACTGAGAAAGAAAAAAAAAATTTTTTTAATAGACATCTGAAAATCCTGAGAGCCCTCTGCATGCAGAGGACCAGGGACTGTGAGATGCAGACAAGGAGCCAGAAGAGCTCAGGATACAAACATGGCTTTGAAAGTCACCAGTATGTAAACAGTTAACAAAGTCACAGGTGTCAAGGGCCCAGAGAGCTGCAGGGAGCAGGTGAAGAAGCTCCCTCCCTGTCACCTTAGCCCCCAGAAGGGACTGAAGTCCAAGTGCCCACAGAACCACCAGCAGATATGGCCACTGCAGGTCAGAGTGGCTTTTCAGTTTTCAGGATCTTCTACATCTCAAAACTTAAAATTAAACAAAACAACTTCCTAACATTACTCACAATCACTTAGATCAATCTCAATTTTAGAGATGGTAAACCTGACACCCAGATATTAAATTTTTTTCAATATTATTCAATGTGAACCTTACACTGCATGTTGCCTAGATATAATGAGGGATAAATTCCAGAACCTTCAACAGGATAATTCAGACACCTAAACCAAACACTCATATTTACCTACTCCAAAAAACCCATTTTTAAGTCAATATAAATGTTTCAAAAACTCATGTATGTTGCAAGTCTTCACACCAACCCTCTACGTGGACAGTCACTGCAGGCTGCGAAGCAAGGACACTGGCCCAGGGTGCTGGAGAAGGAATGATCTCCTCTGTCCCTGTGAAACACTGTAGGAAGCACAGTATAAAATGCCTCACCAAGTGATGCGGGGGTACCAAGGGTCCAGTGGATCATTCAATAATTTCCAAATTGCTTTTTGATTTTTAGGAAGTATTTGTGTGACTTTTGATTTAATGTAGCTTTAAGAGGTAAATGACATCCCTGCCACAGTCTATCTGCCACGGAAGCACACCAAACCCCTCTTACACTTTGCCCATCACAAGGGCCACGGGCAAGTGACCTACGGTGGCAGGAAATAGACATCTCCTGACATTACTGTTACGGAGGGTCCCTCTCAGCCTCTGAGGAATTAACAATAATTAACACAAACACTTTTTACAGCCTTTTGGAAACTTCTAGCATTTTTATATATTCAGTGTTTCTCTTATTGGATTTAGTTGGGTCAAGCCTCATGTTTCAGGCTAGAAATGAAGAGGTGTGGCATGATGGTTAAGGATAAAGTTCTCTGCCAGGGGGCTTCAAGTTCATTCTCTAAGTTAAAAGTAAATGGCCTCATGTGCTCCAGTCTCAGTATGTGTAAAATGACAGTGGTTCTCAATGGAGCTACCGTACATTAGAACCTGCCTGCCTGCGTTAGCAGCCATGTCAGGACGATGAACGCACGCCTTGGCAATTAGGCACACAACAAATTCAACCTATTAGCAAGAAGTGGAAATCAACAGGGACAAAGACAAGGCAGACTTGCTGAGGGTCTTCTGGCCTCCAACCTGCCTCCTCAGGTTCCAGTGGTTCCCATCTCAGATCTGCCCTGGGCTGGCACCAGTGAGGGAGGGCAGCGGCCACAACACCTATCAAAGGTTATCAAACAACTGCTGACTCAGTGCCAGTACTGTGGACCGCAGTTCCTGCAAGTGGCCACACGAGGGTATCTCTGGGGCTGTGTGGCTAGTGGCCAGTCTCAGGTGGACAGAGAACACCCAGTGGCTCTTCCAAGTGTCTGTGATACCCAACTATCCAGGCAGGGTCTGGGAGGCAGGACTGCGGGGAATTTGGTATGTGCGCAGTATTTAACCCTGCGTGAAGCTACACCAGTGCGCGCCCAGCCAGGTTTAGCTGAATGTCAGTCCTCTGAGGTGAGCCATGGACAACTGCCATCTCTGAATGCAATGAAGACCACCGTGAGTGCCCAACTGTGTGCTCAACCTGTGCCCAGGTGTCACTGAAGGTCCAGACAGAGCCAGCCTCTTACCTTGGGCGGCGTATCTACAGGAACCATCCTCCACCAGCACGTTATAGAAAGGCTGGTGGTGGCCGTGCGGCAGACTGTGCACGTTCATGTTCCGGATCCACTCGTGTCCCATCATGCAGGTGGGGTCCCAGCCGTAGATCACACAGTTATAGCCATACCTGAGGGACAGAAGAGGCATGGCAAATCAACCCCTGGGACTTAGCACAGCTGCTATGGAACATGGAGGTATCGGCTTCGTTTCTCTTAAGCTCACGTTCTTACAAATTTACCTGCTGTCACTCATGCTGATTCATTGTCCAGGACACTCCTGAGACTCTATAATCCTCTCACTGTCAACACAGCACTTTTCTTTCTTTTTTTTAAAAAATATTTTTAAAACTTGCTCGAACTAGTTATATATGACAGTAGAATGCATTTATACATTTTGATAGATCTACATAAATGGAGTACAATTTCTCATTTTTCTGATAGTCATACATGCACACAAGGTAATGTCCGTTTCACTCCACTATCGTTCCTTCCCCCATCCCCCTTCCCCTCCCTTCACTCCCCTCTACCTAATCTAGAGTAATTATTCTTCCCTAGCGCCCTCCCCACTTTATTGTGAATTAGCATCCGCATATTAGAGAAAACATTTGGCCTTTGGGTTTGGCTTATTTCACTTAGCATGATATTCTCCAACTCCATCCATTTACCAGCAAATGCCATAATTTCATTCTTCTTTAAAGCTGAGTAATATTCCATTGTATATACATAAGCCACATTTTCTTTATCCATTCATCTGTTGAAGGACACCTAGGTTGGTTCCATAGTTTAGTTATTGTGAATTGAGCTGCTATAAACACTGATGTGGCTGCCTCACTGTGGTATGCTGATTTTAGGTTCTCTGAGTATAAATTGAGGAGTGGGATAACTGGGTCAAATGGTGGTTCCACTCAAGTTTTCTGAGGAATCTCCACACTGCTTTCCATAAAGGCTGCACTAATCTGCAGTCCCACCAGCAATGTATGAGTGTACCCTTTCCCCCACATCCTTGCCAACACTTATTGATGCAAGAAGTTAAATCAAGAATCAATAAATGGGATGGATTAAAACTAAAAAGCTTCTTCTCAGCAAAAGAAACAATCAATAATGTGAAGAGAGGGCCTACAGATTGGCTCTTTACCACATGCACCTCAGAAAAAGCACTAATCTCTAGGATATATAAGGAACTCAAAAACCTTAACACCAAAAACCCCAATCAACAAATGGGCTAAGGAACTGAACAAACACTTCACAGAAGAAGATACACAATTAATCAACAAACATGAAAAAATGTTCAACATCTCTAGCAATTAGAGAAATGCAAATCAAAACTACTCAGATTTTATCTCACTCCAATCAGAATGGCAATTATCAAGAATACAAGCATTTTTCATTTAGAAAAGATTAAACTTTTCAATGAAAAGTGACAGGACAACTGGTCATCCAAAAGGAAGGTATCAGGACACTGACCTATTCCAACATGCCAACACCAACTCACCGTAAAACAAAACAAAGACCTACGTGTACAGTGCAGGACTTTTAAAATAAAGTATCTTTATGAAGGAAGACAGGGAAAGATTCTTTTCTTTTTTAAAAAACATATTTTTTAGTTGTCAATGGACCTTTATTTTTATTTACATGCGGTGCTGAGGATCGAACCCAGTGACTCACACACGCTGGGCAAGTGTTCCACCACTGAGCCACGACCCCAGCCCAGGAAAAGCTTCTTAAACAGGGTGCTAAAAATACAATTCATAAAGAAAACCAATTAATTTGGCAGCAACACAACTAAGAGACTAAAGGACCCTGATTCAAACAGACTACATAAAAAATATAAGATACCGAGAACAACTCTGGACTAATGTTGGTGAGGCTCAAGAACGGCTTATTTTTTAGATGTGATAACAGAATGGTAAGCGTATCAAAGAGGGCAAGTGTGCCCCAACCTTCTGGAGACACACACTGAAGTAGCTACAGGTAGAAGGGCGCCTGGTGCTCACATGAGTCATGGGGGAGGAGGGGTGGTGGGTGGAAATGAGACACCGAGGAGCCAGGGACCCTGAAGCTCCACGACAGGAGCCTCACCTGGTTCCTCTCACTACCTCTCTACTCTTGTATGTGTGGAAATTTTCATAGCAAAGTTTTAACAAAAACACACTAGGCCCCAGCCAGGAAGACACCTGGAACTTATCCTCACAGAGCCTGGCATACGGGAGAAGAAAGAGGGCAGATCAGAAAGGAAGACTGGTGCCCACGCAGAGAACAGCACAGCACTTGGAGCAGCCCTTCCTGAAGGGGTCCTGGGTGCCAGGACACCTATGGAGGGAGCCTCGGCCTGCGTGGGAATCAGGGAAATGTAAAGTAAAACCACGAGGAAGGACTGCCTGCTGCCTAAGTACACTTCCAAAGGCTGGCAATGACATTGCTGGTGAGAATAGAACTCTCAGCTCCTGTCTGCTGGTGGGATGTGAATTAGTCCTCAGTTTGGAGAGTCTGAATTCGCCTGGTGAACAGAGCACACGCACAGCCTATGGCTGAGAAATCCATACCCAGGACTCTGACTTGAAGAGATGGAGATTAAAGGGGAAGAGAGTTAAGAGCAATGAAGAAATGAGAGAAAAAAAACTCTGTGCTTAGAGTTGCTTCCATCTCCCTGCACAGAGAAAGGTCTGGAGGTCACTAAACACATTAGAAGCTCTCAGTCAGAAAAGCGAGTCCTTGCTTAAAAACAAATGTGGAAGCCGGGCGCGGTGGCGCACGCCTGTAATCCAAGCGACAGCTTAGCCTCGTCTTCCCCTGGCGGCACCTGGTAAGCGATCAAGGGCGGGCAGCTGCTGCTCCGAGGCAGATCCTCCTCCAGCCGCGATGCTGCTGGCTCCTAAGACTCTCCTGCGCCCTCTGCAGCCCGGCTGGGATGCGCTCCGGAGGACGGGAGGGCCCAGGACACTCACCTCTTATGCTTCATAATGAGCCCAATGGAGTAGCAGACATCCCTGTGCTTCTCATCAGAGCGCAGCTTGACCTCCACGCCTACCTCCTCCTTCTTGCGCTCGATGTGCTCGAGCGTGTGCTGCACCAGATAGCCCACCGCCCCGTGCTGCCCGGGGTCGAGGGTTTGGATGTGCTGGAGGATGTCAAGCACCTTCAAGACAAGACAGAAAGACTAGGAGATAATATTTTCAGCTAGGCCTTTTCTTTTTCGCAGCTTGGGATTCAGACCTACCTACGTAACCTGACAAAGGACGGCAAGGGGCTGCCACCTGCCAGCACACTTGGACTAGGTGGAGCACAGAGACCTAATGTTCTTGGTCAGGGTGGAAACTGGGAATGCCAACTTTTTTTTACATGGCAAGGAGACTACTTTACCTGCCACTCATGTAATTGAGAGGAAAAAAATTGTAAGCTGCTTTAATGAAGACAAAAAAGACATTCTGACACAACTGTCTCCGGGCTGGATAAGAGGGGAAGGGCCACTGAGAAGGCACCCAAGGGATGACTTCCTTTAGCTCATGCCATACTCGAGAAGGCAGCTGGGCTGCCAGGGTTCTGGGATCTTGCTGGCCAGTTCAGTAGTCTTAACTCATAATGGAACCCAGTGTTCCAGAGGGCAGTGGGAGAAGCCGTGTCTACACAGAGCTTTAACTAGCAGCTGGAGGAGCAGGCCTACCCACCCACCGTTACAGTCTCTACTACACGCCATGGCTCAAGTTCAACACACACAAACACACACGCACAACTATTCAGCACCTGTGATGGTTGTTAGAACGCAGCAGTTTCTGGATGAGCCTGTCCATGCCGTTTACTGAGTCCTGAATTACAGCACGGTTAGTGCAAAGACAACCTGGATTCGAGTCCCAGATCTGTCAAACTAGCCATTTTCACTTTTGAATTACTTTCTTATCCAATGATGGTGGAGCACTGCCTCACCTATTGCTTAATACAACTGAGTTCATAAAAGAGTTGTGAAAACTAGTCTCATGGAACTAAGACGTTCGGAACCCCAATCTTGTCTTCCAGATTGAGGATGAGTATCTCAATATCCTAAGGATGAATTTCAATATTGGATTCTCTGCTGGGCACTATACCAAGTAGTCACTAATGACTTCCAAAAGAGGAATCTCAGCTTAGTAAAACTTGCCCGAGGTCATAAGATTCTGGAGGTATGGAGTGAGGCCACGGGCCTGATGGTCAATCCAATGTCCCAACCAACACTGTACAAGAGTGGGCAAGAGTGGGAACCTTTCATCATTTCTTCAGTAGTGGGGATTGAATCCAGGGCCTTACACATAAAAGGCAAGTGTTCTACCACTGAGATATATCCTCAGCTTTTTTATTTCATTGTATTTTAAAATTTTTATTCATTTATTTTCGGTATTAGGGATTAAACCCTGAGGCACTTTTACCCCTGAGCTACATCCCTCCCCCTCACTGCCCCCACCCCTTTTTTTTTTTTTTTAAATGTATTTTGAGACAGAGTCTTGCTAAATTGTCCAGGCTGGCTTTGAACTTGTGATCCTCCTGCCTCAGCCCCCAAGTACCATGAACTACAGGGATATGCCACGGTACAAAGCAAGGAGAAGCATTTTAATCAACTACTATGCAAAGTTTCAAAAACATAAAAATGGACAGAAGAGCATACCCTCGAGTACCCCAAACCAGAGTCAGCAAGAATCCACTGTTAGCCAATCCCTATCCACTTCCTACCTCCAATAGTGTACTTTTAATTTGGGGACAGTAGTGGCATTTACTCTTTGTGGCTAAAAGCATCCCACTGAACAATAAGCCTGTTACTGTGCTGGCACAATGGCTGTCCTGTGTGCCCATCCTGTTCCAGCGAGTTACTGTCAACAGCACACGTGCAGCTGCCCCTCCTTCCCAGCAGCCCCTCCCCCGAGACACACAGCACAGCTAGAACCTGAGCACGCACAGCACAGGGAAGGCCTGATCCTTCCCTCTGACTACCAGAGAGGAGACAAGGCCAGGGACAATCGTCCGCTCCTGTGTGGCTGAGGAGGGAGAGGGCAGAAATGGACAGCACTGTGACCTGGGGCCTGGCGTGTTCACAAAGGGTAGTGCTGCCAGCAGGTCCCACACTGTCCCCAACCAAATGCTCTATGTCTGGAACCTCAAGTATCACAACTTTTGAGGAAAGACCTTAAACAGGGCCTTCTCGCCCACGAAGCACTTCCTTACACTCTTCCTCCTCCTCTAGCCAGGGGCCAAAACATCTCTTCTGGACAAGGCCAGAAGTCTCTGTGGTCTGGCTCAACTACTCCATGTGCTACAGCGCCTGAGAGCAGCTGCAGACATCAAGCACACTCACAGGCACAGCTGGTTTCTGGTAAGACCCTAGAATCGGGCAGCCTTGCTGACTCATGCTCTGAGTTCCAGGTTTTCGTAAGCTTTCTCCAAGTTCTTGGCTCCATTTTCTTGACAGCCACCAGTCTGTAGGACTGGGCATCTGCACTTGATGGAAGACCCCGGATCAGAACAAATCCCACACACCCTTAACTTAACACCTTCTCCCAACCCAAAGCATGCCTATTCTCCACTCACTCACTTTAATCATGGCACAACTGTTCCTTTGTTGGAAAACCTAGATATCTTCTGGATTCTTCTCCTCTATTCATAGCCCATGAAGTCTGGCCATTTCTTAATTATTTCCCCTCAAAATGACTCTAAGGCCTAGGGAATGGCTCAAGGTACAGTGCTTACCTAGCATGCAAGAGGTCTTGGTTCCACCCCCAGCACCAACAGAAAACAAGTAAGTGTTTTGAAACACCCACTCCATGCCAAGACTCGTGCTAAGGGCATGCGCAGCTCAGCAAGGGCAGGTGTGCTCCTGGGGGAGGAGGACGGAACGGCAGCAACACAGACGTACAGTCCTGTGAAGGGCAAGCACAGGCCGGCCGAGAGCCTGACCTCGCAGGGCTGGACGTGGGCTTCCAAGGAGCAGGAGTTCAGCTGACAGCTCAGCAAAAGCAAGCGCCAGTGGAGCTGAGCATCAGCAGAGAGGCACAGGCGGAGGCCTGCAGCAAGGCCGGAGGAGGTGCAGCCAGTGCAGCAGAGCACTGGGGGACGCCCAAGAGAGCCACAAGGCCACAGGCAAGGCCAGCCGCCAAGGACCTGTGGGCCACACTGCAGAGCATGAGTCTCCTCTTCCAGCCACAGGGGAGCCACTGGGAGGAGGGAAGGCAGCGAGAACACGAGTGATACTTGATTACAATTGGCCCACAGAGCCTCAGAACGGAGTGAAAACCAGCCTGGGGCCTGTGTGCAAACCCAGGCTGGAGAAGGGTCGTTTTCCCAGCTGTGAAGCAGAGCCGGGTGTGGGTCGCAGAAGACGGGTGGACATGTCGCTCTGGAGCCTTGCAATTTGGGAGCTGCCTGCATACAGGTGGCCGTGAAGCGAGGAGAGCTGCTCTGGGGCAAGGTGCAGAGTACAAGGAGTCCAGGGACTACCCTTGTGTGAGGCCTCACAGGGAGGCCTGGACCGGAGGCCACAAGGCACAGGGAACAGAGCATTCTACAGGGGAGTGGCCCAGTGATGGGAGATAAGCAAGTATCTACCGGATTAAGCAACAAGGAGAACAGCTGAGCAAAATGGGGTCACTGGCTTCTGTGGCCAGAGCAGTGCCCTGCAGGGGTGGCAGTGATCCCTATGTTCTGGGGAGTGAGTGGGAGGCGGGCGGGTGGCTGGTAAAACCATACAGACTTGGAGGATGCCTAAGAACGTCACCGGGCAGGAAGTGGGCAGAAAGGGGTGCCACAGGTCAGCAGGGCCGACCAGGACGTGCCACTTTCGATCCTCGTGAAGGGAGGGGGTTTGCCTTGGACAGTCA
>JAJEJO010001868.1:220779-254112 GCA_020662805.1 Glaucomys volans
CACCCGCTTGACGGGAAAGCAGAGAGGGAGGAAAGGACAGCTACAGGGTCAGGAGCAGGGCAGCATCCTGGCCTCTGCAGAGGGTGATGCCTGGGGTGGGCTTAGGCACCAGGCCAAGGTTAGGCTCACAGTGCCACCACACATGCATGGGAGGGCGTGGCCAGTTACTGCTCAGTGCCTGTTTCATTGTGTCAACTGGCAAAAATGAAAGCAGCATCTACAGTAGGGACACTGAGGAGATAGGAGGTGATGTGCAGTAAACATCAGGGACCTTCCATCTGATCCCTGGCACTCCTGGTTCCATCACAGCCACAACAACCCTGAATTACTGCCACTGTGACCCAGGGGGTCTTTGCGAGGGAAAGCAAGGTGACCTTCAGGTCTTCCTGGCCCAGGAATGCCCCCTTTTACCTAACAAGGCCCAAACCTTTCACAAACTGACCTCACACCGGCTCCCCCGACCTACACGTGCACACACACACAGACACGCAGCCCCCGGCAGGCTGACCTCTACCGCTGCACACTCAGCCTCTGCAGCACACAGGCTGCCCCTGCCCTGCCACTGACCTGCTCTTCCGCTCTCTGAATTCGCTCCTCAGCCTTCCAGGGCCACCTCAGAGCCTTCCTCTGGAGAGGTACCTTCTCTAAGTGCTTGGGCACCCTCTGAATTCTTCCCACTGGGAGTCCGAGCCTCCTCCCCATCCCAAGGTGCAGCTCCCATGCAGGAGAATCTGGTTCTCGAGGAAGAGGGGTCTCAGGTGCACTGGGGAAGAGACACTGGTCTTTCCTGCTTGCCAGAGAACCTCGCACGGTGCAGCCAGCAGCACTGTCACGAGGAAAGGCTCTCTGCGCAAAGGCCTGCCTGGTGGGCAGGTGACTGTAATCACGCCAGGGGCTGCTGAGGCCATTCCCAGGAGTCAAGCGTGAGTGCGACGTCAGTCAGGTGTGGAGGTGAGGACACCTGAGCTTCCCCAGACCGCCCCTCACAAAGGGGCCGTCAACAGCGTAGCTGCTCAGGCAGACCCACCATCTAACTGCAGGTTTCACAATGAGAGCATCTGTGCTCCACAGATGATCATAAGTCCCTTAACAAATCTTAAGTAATAAGTGACAGAATCAGTTACTACATGTAATCTGGTATCAAAAGTTAATAAAATTTAAAATAGAAATGATTAAAATAGTAATGATGATTACACCCTAGACAGCTGAGCTGTAGGGGAGGTGATAATTTGCAGTGCCAACTAACACTCTATGACCTTCTGGGCCCTGTGCTGTCTGGGCCGTGGGCAGCGTCTTAAGGCAGAGCCTGGATTTCCCCGTGTTTTCACAGACCTGCTTTAGATCTTTAAAGCAGTAAACTAATGAGACAATGCAGATCGAAGCAACGCAGGCTCACTTAGAAAATCTACACTCTCCAAAAAGATTACGCCCTTCTCGAGTAACTCAGGGAGATGTGTTTATGGTGACATTGCAGTGACAGCTCGGAATCACTCCCTTACCATGCTGCTCGAGACAAACAAAACGGATCACTGTCTTACGTCCAGGGCACAGCAAGGGTCGGGTGGGAATGTGCCACTGCGTCCTGCACAGTCACACACAACTGGACCCACATGTGTGCCACACCCACACTGCCTGAGACCAGCTCCGATCTCCACACTGTCACCTACTCGCAGTGCTTGCTACTGGCCAAGGGAACATCATAAAACTGAGGACATTCAAGTTAACAGTATGAAAATCCAACCACATTTGGAAATAAAACTGGTCTTCATCTAGTTCAGTGGCCTGACTGATTTTCCTGTTAAACAGGGGTACTTATTCATGAGAGGTTGATGCTAACAGTCAGCGGAAGGTCTAACTAACATTCAGTTTGCTTCCCTGTGTTGAGGGTGACCTGGGAAAGTCAAAGTATGGGACACTAGTGGGTGAGTGGCAGGGCAGAGGTTTTCTGGTTCTTTCTGGGTGCCAATCACAAAGGGAACAGTCAATTCCTGGCAGAAGAGTCAATATTCCTTAGAATAAGAAGAAACAAAAATTATTTTAATAGGTGGACCACTCTGGGAGTGATGGGAGACTCTGAATACATATGTGCATATTCCCCTTTTAGGGGGACCTTGTAACAGCCGCCTTTCAATCTAGGACTCTCCTCTCTAAGGCAAGTGCAAAGCATCAAAGTAAAATAATTACCTTCTCTGGCCAGATTCCCAGGTGAAAGTAGAGTCTGGCTTGGAGAAGCAGAAGCTGCACCTGGTCCGGGTACATCGCCAGATACAGATCCAACGAGTCCCTCAGAAGCTGGTATGACTGGTCGATGCCTTCCCTAAAGGAAAAAAAAAAATCACTGTGTCTCATCCTGTTGGCTTTTTAGCGAAGATCCCTCTTTTCCAAGCACGGGTTTTTAAAGTAATCGACATAAATCTCAAATGTTTTCTCTCTCTCCCTCTCTGTATTTATTTTTTTGTTACTGGGGTTAAACCCAGGGGTGTTCTACCACTGAGCTGCGTCCCTGCATCCCCAGTCCTTTGTACTTTTTGAAACAGGGTCTTGCTAAATTGCTGAGGCTGACCTTGAAATGCAATTCTCCTGCCTCAGCCTAACTGCACCCACAATAAGCCTGTAACGAGTAGACACAAATCCTGAGCTCGGTGCAGTGGTGCCTGCCTATAATCCCAGTGACTTGGGAGGTTGAGTCAGGAGGATCACAAGTTTGAGGTTAGTCTCAGCAATTTAGCAAGACCCTGTCACAAAATAAAAAGTAAAAAGGACTGGGGATGTGGCTCAGTGGTAGAGCACCCCGGGTTCTATCCATAACACCAGCAACAAAAAGAATCCTGACGAGGCAGAGCACAGAGGACTTCCAGGGGGCAGGGAAACACGACACTACTTGGTGTGACATTACAACTGCAGATGCAGATCATGATGTATTTGTCCAAGTCCACGGAGTGTTAGAACATTAACGGTGAACCCTAATGAAACTGGATTTGGAGTGATCCTGATGTGTCAGAGTAGGCTGTCATTTGTCACAAATGCCTACTGTGGTGAGGATGTGGACAGTGAAGAAGGTTGGGCATGTATGGGAACCTTCTATATTCTGCTCATTTTGCTGTCAACCTAAAAGTGCTTTAAAAAATTTAGTTCTATTAAAAAAAAAAAAAGAATTCTGTTATCAGAAAACCATTACTATTAACAAACAGCCTACAACTATTTTCCCAGGATTAATTTCCTTGGACTCAGAGCAAGACAGTTTCATACTTTTGCTTCATTGTTTAAGTGATAAATCATAAAACACCTGGACATGAGAACATCCTGCCTCTGAAAAATAATCTTTTCCAGTCTAGACATTCTGCAAGTGAAGAACACTCTTGGTATGTACAAAGAGAGTGTGTCCAAGCCCACTGCAAAGATCTTAAAGAGAAGTCACTTAGCACATCTTGACTGCGTACAGCATTGCCATGGGAACCAGTTATCTTCCACAGTGGGCAGACAGTTGTTGACACTGCATTTACGGCTTTGCTGTATTGCAGGTGAGTTCACTGAATGCAAGTCTCTGCTAAGACAGACAAACCTCTCAAGACAGACATTCTGCTTATGTATCAGAAAACCTTACCGCTTCCCCAGGCTTAACAGGTTTCCCACCATTCGCTGCAACACCTTCTTCACGTTGACCACCCCATATAGCGCTGCAGTCACGTGCTGTCCGATCAGATATTCACATTCTTTCACTGTCAGCTGTTTGCCTTTCCCAAAAGCATCTATGTAGATGTAGTCAAAGATGTCCAGGGTGGCCCTATCAGAAGAGCCAAAGACCAGATGAGCTGAACAGTTCAGTATTTTAGTCTCTACAATAAGCTGCTCAAATCAGAGGTCAAAGGTTAAAACAGTATGGACACCTTGTCCACAGTTTAAAACCTGACCCTTTATACAAACTCACCTGTGTCAGACCACAGTCCTCTGACATTTAAGAGACATCATGGATGCATGCCATCTAACAGAGCTTTTTATTAAAATGAATCCAAGACTCACGATGATGGGCATCAATCAGAGCTCAGCTGAGAAAGACGAAGGGATGGTGGAGGCAGTCTGCTCAGAGGTCAGCAGTGGTTAACCCTCCAGAGATGCTGGGCCCTGGAGGATCTGAGGTAAGTTATGGCACCTCACTCCAGAAGGATTCAGCCCTCCATTCTGTGCATCTTGGTTTCAGGCTGGGAGTTTTGCACTAGACCACAAAGAGCTGGCCCCTGTACACTGGGGCTGGCCTTCGCTCAGTGGCAAGCAGGGTTACACGATACAAGTTCTCACTGTACCACAAAGTATGCCATGAGGGCTTGTGGAATGACTTAGGTGGCTCTCTGCCTAAGGGACAGTTCTGATTCCTTTGAGCAACTGTTTCCTTTTGGTCTTGTGCCCACTGCAAATCACATAACAAATTTTCTCTTCAGCTGCTAAAAAGCCCAGTCAGATTGCTTTCTTTGAATTATGTTTACAGCCCACTTTTAGCAAAGACTTAAGACACATATAAATGTTCTAGAAACAAGGACTTCTTCAACTCTCTATGGGGCCAGAACTTCCTAAGGACAAGCACATTAAAGTTTATAGGCCAAGATCATTTATGAGCATGAATATAAAAAATCCTGGACAAAATATGAGCAAATCAAATGTAGCAATGTATTTCTAAAACATGATCAAAATTAGATGTACCCCAAGAATGACAGGAGAGTTGAACATTTTTTTTAAAAAATCTATTTCTGGTGCAGGGTATAACTCAGTTGCAGAGCAAGTGCTTGGCATGTGCAATGACCCTAGTTCAAGCTCCAGCCCAAACCAAACGAACCCTCATTATTGAACATACAGAATAAAAGAGAAAAACGTGAGATCACATGGGGAGCTAGAGAAGAAATTTTGAAAAAAATTCTATACCTAGATATTAATAAAACTCTTAGTAAATTAGGAATTTGGAAGTTAGCTTTGATAATCCTAATGAAAGATATTGCCCCAAACATAATGCTTGATGATGACATTTGAAAAGCCTTCCAGAGAGAGTCACGCCCCAGGCAAGGGTGCCTGCTATCCATGTCTCATCAACTTTGGACAAAAGGATCTAGCCCACAGAGTAAGGTAACAAAAAGAAACAAATATATAAGGCTAGAAAAAAGAAAACTGTTACTATTCACAGACACTATGATTAACAACACTGAAAAAACCAAGCTGACCAATTACCTCACACTAACAATTTATCCAGCAAATGTGAATATCAGACCTATATCTAACTTATCAGTTACATCCCTGTATACCATCAATACTCAGAAAAGTAATAATGACCACTTAAAATAGCAACAAAAATGTAAGGTACCTACAAATAAACCTGCAGAAATATTAGTTAGGTTGAAGAAAAGGATAAAATCTCTTCAGGGGCACTAATGAGGACCCAGGTAAATGGACAGGACCACTTCCTAGACAGAAAGACTCAATAGGGAACACTGCAATACTCCCCACACTGATCTGGAAATCCAGTCAAAAGCAGTCAATGGTCTCCATCAATATCCATGCAGAATTTTTCTGCGGAGCCTGATGCATCGGCATGGAAGAGGGAAAGTTAAGAACTGCTGAGGCAGACTTGAGGAGCTCACTGGGGCTCTCAGACTACCAGGTATCAGGGCTAATTATAAAGTCACAATAATTAGACAACATGATCTTGGTGCAGGGACAGAGAAGAGAGAGTGGGCAGAGTCCAGACAAGGACAGGGAGGACCCAGCCCAGCTGCTAGGTAGGAGCTCTGTGCTCTCCTGGCCTCTTCTCTGGGGGTCAAGTCCTCCATGGCCTTCGTGCTTATTTCTACTCCCTGCCTGAGTTTTCTTCTTTTAAAGACAAGTTCTCACTATGCTGCCCAGGCTGGTCTCCAACTCCTAGGCTCAAGCGATCCTCCCAGCTTAACCTCTGCAGGAGTTGGGACAAAAGGCCGCCTGGGAGTATCAACAAATTATTGCATTATTTATTTGCATTATAATATATGTTCACTGTAGCCCATGAAGGAAAAATGACCCTGTCACCACACACAATGCTACCATGTAATAAGTTACTATGGTAAACAATATGGTGATCAGTTTTATAACACTTTGTATCATACAAAAACCATGGTGGATGGTTTCTACACTTTCCCAGTACCCCGCCCCCCACCTCTTTGGTATTGAGGATTGAACCCAGAGCATTCTATTACTGAGCTCCATCCCTAACCGTTTTCATTTTTTATTCTGAGACAAGGTCTCCCCAAATTGGCCAGGCTAGCCTTAAACTTGGGATCTTCCTGCCTCAGCCTCCTAATGTGCTAGGATTACAGGTATATGCCTCTGTGCCCAGCTCACTCAGTACACTTTTAGGAATACTACTTGCAAAACAATGTGGACAACAATGGAAGAGTTTATAGTTATCTAAGAGAACACAGGCATAAAGCACTAACAATCTATGTGGAAGTGAACACTTTTAAACAGACTGGTCGTTACTTCTGGAGCAGAAGTGGGGGAAGAGGGATCAGGAAGGGTATCTGGAAGGCCTCAACTACACATACAATGTTTTACTTCTCTTATAAACTAGGACATAGGCATGCAGACAGAGACAAATTGTACTTCTTTCTATTGAGCACCAGAGGCTTCACTAGGTGAGTAAAGGACTGTGTGACCTTTCATCCTCCAAGCTGCTCTATGAAAAAGTGACCCCATTTTACAGAGGAAGAAAGTGAGGCTCAGAGGAAACCAAGGTTTGGACTCAGTTGATGTCAAACTCCAAGTGTTTTCTATTAAACTGTTCTGAGCAGTTCACCTAAGGCTATCACAATTAATTTTTAGGAAGCAGTTTCAAAGAACAGGGGATAGATAAAGAGCTTTTTAACTTTTTCCACTAAATGGCAGATTTAATAAGAAGATATTTCTTTCTTTTTTGGGGGACCAAGGATTGAACCCAGGGGCACTTAACCACTGAGCCACATCCATAGCCTTTTTAATATTTTATTTAGACAAAGGGTCTCACGAAGTTGCTTAGGACCTCATTAAGTTGCTGAGGCTGGCTTTTGAACTCTTGATCCTCCTGCCTCAGTCTCCCCAGCTGCTGAGACTATAGGCATGTACCACTGCACCTGGCAAGAAGGTATTTCTACCTCTTTCTTTCTTTTTTTTGGGATGGTACTGAGACTTGAACACAGGGCCTTACACATGCTATGCAAGCATTCTACCACTAAGCTATGCCCCCAGGCCTTTTTTATTTCTTGTTTTTGAGACGGGGTCTCACTAAGTTACCAAGACTGGCCTTGAATCTAATGATCCTCCTTCCTCAGCCTTCTGAGTTGCTGGGATCCTGGCGTGTGCCACCACACCTGGCTGGAACTATTTCTTGCAGAAAAGCTAGATTATAACTGAAACGGAGATTTCTGACTGATAAGACACTAGATTTAAAAGAACAAAACAGAACTCATTAGCCAGGTTCCTCTCTCTCTCTCAAGCTTGGGCACACATGCAGGAAGAAAGGGGAAATTTATGGACAGAAGGAAAGTAAGAATTTCTTTAAGAATGCTTTGATCTGCTCTACTTTGGAACAAAGGGACCTTTGGAACCACAAGACCTTGAAGTCCTAGTCTTATTTATTTTAATTAAACTTTTTGAGGTAAATGAAGATTTACATGTAGGTACAAGAGATACAGAGTACGCTTCACCCAATCGCTCCTGATGATAACAGCTTGCATAACTACAGTACAATGTCACAAGTAGAATATTGACATTGATACCGTCAAGAAACAACACAGCCCCATCACTAGCCTGGTCCTATTTTTAACCTGTTTGGTGACACTTAATTTAACCATGAAGCCAGGCTTCTCTCAGGACAGTGGAATTGAGTCCTCAGCACCAACTACAATGTGTCCGAGGGGGCTTACCCTTCTGCGCCTTGGCACCACCTTAGTAAGAAGTGACTTGGGAAGTTGACAGGCTCCAGTGGGACTCCCAACTGCCGGGCAATTGTCAAATAGAGCAGAGACATGCTGATTGGGATCCCTGTTCTTCGGATCAAAACCTACCAGAGAAGAAATGCTTTTGATTCATACATTCTCATTCATTCAATAAATGTTCTTATTCGGCACCTATTGTGCATCAATCAGGCATGATGCTAGGGTTTGAAGCTTAAGCAGGCATTTTATTTATTTAGATCACAGGTCAACAAATTATGACCCAAATGCAGTCCACCAACTATTTTTGTATAGCTCGCATAAAAAGAGCTTTTATATTTTTCAAGGGTACCATTTTGTGACATATGAAAATAACATGAAATTCAAATGTCAATGTCCATATATAAAATTTTGTTGGAACACAGCCGCACTTCTCTGTTTTTGTGTCGGCTGTGCCTACCTTCACACTGTAAGAGCAGTCCTGAGGAGTCACGAGAGACGCCACATGGCCTGCAAACCAAAGTAATGTACTGCCTGGCCCTTCACAGGAAGCTTGCTGACCCCTGACTTGGGTCCTCGTTCTTCCAAAAAGAATTTTAAAACATTTTAAGGAAAAGTGTGTGTGACAAAATAAAATGAAAGCAGCAGGCGGAGCAGAGAAGGACATGAAAATGGAGCCAAGCAGGGAGCAAATAAACACTGAAGGCGCCGAGTCTGACCGCTGGGCCACGGTCTCCTCCCAACTTGCTGGGGACCAGTGCAAGAAAGCCCTGACCAGGTGTGAGGTCAGTGTTCACAGGGCACAAATGGACCCAACGAGTCAGAAGAATACCTACTTCTAAGAGCAAATTTATCTCAACGGTTTCCATCAAAGGACATTCCATAGCAAAATTCTGTGACTGAGGAAAAATGGGCAATCAGAAATGGAAAAGACATAGTGCTTGCCCTCAACACATGGACAGTGTACCGGAAATGAGCTTAAAGTGCACACATACGTACACACATAGTCATCTCTTGGTGTTGGTGGGGAATTGGTCCCAGGACTGCCCACGAACACTGAAACTTCTGGATGCTCAAATCCCTTACATAAAGTGGCATAGTATTTGCAAATAACCTACGCACACCTTCTTGCATACTTTAAACTGTCTCTAGATGATTTAGAATACCTAAAGCTATACAAATGGTATGTAAATAGTTGCACCTTTTTTGGGGGGGGTACTGGGAATTGAATTCGGAGGCACTTAACCATATCCACAGCCCTATTTTGTATTTTATTTCGAGATAGGGTCTCACTGAGTTGCTTGGCACCTTGCTAAGTTGCTGAGGATGCAACTCCTGCTCAGTTTCCTGAGCTACTGAGATTACAGGTGTGTGCCATTTCACCTGGCAATAGTTGCACTGTTTAGGAAATAATGACATGGAAAGGTCTGTGCATGTTCAGTACAGGTATACAATCATTATTTTTTTAAAATATTTTGTTAAATATGTGGATGCAGTGGAGTCCATAGGTATGTAGGGCCAATGGTATTGTTCTTTACTATATCCATATTTACCTGGTGCATGTATAAGTTGAGTGCGTTATAATAATCCATTCGGTTCCCCTTGAACTTCAGCTGGTCATAAAGGACATAATTCATGGCGTCCAGCACCTGGCTCTGAAGCTCGATTTCCATTATCATGGAGGAGTCACCTGAAACACAGAGATCTGCTCTGGGACACAAGCACAAATGAGGTTGCCACTAATGCCCCAGACACACAACTTGTGGTTGTCAGTGGCTTAACAATCCAGTGCTGCCGACCTAAGGAGCAGAAAGGAGTATGGATCTAAAGTCTGAATTTTTCCAGGTAAACAAGATGTCCTGTCATTACTACTTTTCTTGCTTCATAATGGGTCTGAATTTCCCAAATAAACCAACTCCCCTAGGTTTCTGGGGTTTTTTTGTTTTTGTTTTTTGGTTTTTTTTTTCAAATACAGCTGGACCCAAAGCAATTCCACACCTGCCTTGAAGGCCAAGCTGGGATGGCGGCTGTTTATGCCCCGGAGGGTTTTGCAAACAAGCTCCACAATGCTGTCAATCTGGGCCTGGATGTCCTTGAGGCTTATGTCTGAGAGAGGGTTGCAGTACTGGTCAATGTACACGGCACCTGGAGGTGAACGAGAAGCACGGAATCAATACTCTTTTCTCCCTTGTTCTTAT
The DNA here is from genome assembly GCA_020662805.1 of Glaucomys volans. Lineage (NCBI taxonomy): Eukaryota > Metazoa > Chordata > Mammalia > Rodentia > Sciuridae > Glaucomys > Glaucomys volans. The sequence goes on from JAJEJO010001868.1 coordinate 230,903, forward strand.
CAGCTTTTCGGTGGGCTCTGAACACCTTGGGCCCCAGCTTTTCGCACCACCCCACCACCAAGCAAGTGTCCTCTCTTGGGCCTGGCTCCTAACACACTGAGAAGGAAGAACAGATGTTTGAAAATGAAGGAGCTTGTATTCTTCTTTTTAATGAACAAAACTTCTCTGAGAGGCCATGGACTGAAAAATTGTGTGATATTTAGCACATTCCTATATTCTATTACAAGGAGAAATAGTCATAAAGATCTTTTCAAGCTACTTCTCTTTCCTGCTCTAAGTTCAAAATCCAACAACTTCAGAACCTTAATGGTGTAAAACAGTTCCTTTATTAAAATAATAATAATAATAATAATAATAATAATAATAATAATAAAATGAAAGCCCTCAATGACAGGCTATTTGAATAAATTCTACTTCTCAAGGGTGAAGAGTAAATGGACTTTGTAGATAACTCTAACTTCAAATTAAAGAGTAAAGCTCAGAGAATGCCGCTGAGAAGTTGTACAGAGCACACCAGAGCCCCTGCCTCTTGAAAACCAGCACTCTTCAGAGCCTCAGGTAACCTCTGACCCAACACCACAGGGCTACTAGCATCGTTTGGTTACAGGACATTCCCACTTGGGAGCCTGGGAGTCATCTTCAGTTTAAGAGACCCCAGGGCAGTTAGGATCCTGACGACCCACCAACTACTCTGAGGAGCAGAGAGCATTGAACGGCTGTCAGGAGACCCAGACTCCAGTTCAGGGCTGTCACTGGCCAGGGCTCGGCTCCCTCTGAGTGGCTGAAGCGCACGCTGTGCCCCTCTGGAGTCCACCCAGCCTAGTGCTGACTCCTGCGCCTCTTCACAGCATCAGGGCTCCTCAGCACCAAGCACCAAAGCCCCATATAGGTGTCCATTCATTCCACTAGGTAAAATTCTTCGATTGCTTCAGATGCCTATAGCAACGATTTGGATGGGTGATTTGAAAACTGTAACTTTATATTTGGAAGATGAAAAGCAAGTATTTCTTTTTATGCGTAAACAAAAAATAAAGCTTGTTATGTTATTGTTAATTGTGAAATGAACAGAAGACAGGAGGACTCCCCACTTCAGTGTGTGTACAAGAGTATTTCAAGGGCAGTGAGCATATTTTATTTTAATCGACTAAAAAAATTTTTCATTTCCTTCTGGATGGTATTAAACTTTAACACAATCAACAAGCACCTACTCTAAGCATTGTTGATAGCAACCAGGAACACAAAGAAACTTAGTGACTAGTTAAAGAAACAAAATGTATACACATTTCAAACAGAAAGGCTGTTTGACTATTAAATGCTACCACAGCTAGTAAACTGCAGTCCTCAGTTGAAACTGGATGGAAGTGAGAGTGAGCTGAACCTGGAGGGCATGAGAAGGAGGGATGCCACAAATGAGGAAGCGAAGGCACAAGTGTATGCGTAGGACCTGGATGGAGCTCACGGAACATTCTGGAAAGCATGGAACTGGAAAGGTTTGGGGAGGCAGGGACTGTGGAGGACACTGGAAGCAAGCAGAGATTTACAAAAGCAAGTTGGCTTCCCCGTGGCAAGTTCCACACGGGGCAGAAAGAAGGTGGAGTTTGGGGTTGGACTGGGTGGGCTGTGCTGGCTGACTTGAGGGCTCATGAGAGCAAGTATTCCTTAGAAAGCTGCTGCTGGGAGGCTGAGGATGGGAATGGAAAGGAGACACGACAATGAGAAAGGGGGGAAATTAACGAATGAGTAAGTCACTGGGAGCAGGGAAGAAATAGGTATTTCATAACCACAACTTATGGGAGTGTTGGTGTAACATTCTAGGAATTAAAATAGTTTAAAAAAATTCAAGTCACATTTTGTTCCTGTTGGACTCCTTAAGAACACAAAGTCACTCCCTGCCCCCACAGAGCCTGCCCACCCAACCCCTTTCTCCTCGCTTCTCATCATGGACCAGCAGACGCTGATGCACGAGAACATTCTGTCCTTATTAAACTCCCAGCAGAGGTTAAGGAATTTGCTCAAGGTTACACAGAGACAAAATCAGATACATTTATTTCTGACTTGGAAATGATGCTTTAAAGCTTAAAACAACAAGGCAATTCATCTCATCAGCTGAAACGTCACTCTCACCCTCTGCACCAATGAGGCATCTTCAGAAACTCCCTCTTCCCTGACAGATGAAGACAGTAACAAAACCTTGCCTCTCAAGTTCAGTATTGCCCACCACACTGGTCAGACCACAACCCAGTCTCCACGAGCTCTCAGTGTGGTTTCCTTTTCCATTCTTTACCACAAAAGCAGTTCCTACTCCTGCTCTTAAAAAGAACTCAGCTGCCTACAAAAGACCACTGTCCACAGTATGGGAAAGACCCACCTTCAAGATATGATTCATAGTCATCAGGCTGCTGAAGAAAAGCCTTGAGATTATTTAAAATTTTCTGTTGCCGTAGGTAGTAAAGAATTTTTTTGGCGTAGTATTTCCAGGTCAAAGCTTTTCTGGAAAACAAATAAGTAACCATCAAGTCAATAAGAATTAAGATTTTAAAACTTTCAATTACTTAGTTTCTACTTCCCACTAACATGTCAAGTAGTCTACTGTAATAAGAGAACCAGAACTGGTTCATCATCTTTTTTGGAACTGGGGACTGGAGACAGAGGTGCTCTATGACTGAGCCACATCTCCAGTCCTTAAGAAGGGCTTTTCATTTTGGGACAGGGTCTTGCTAAGTTGCTGAGGCTGGCCCCAAACTTATGATCCTTTTGCCTCAGTCTCCACAACTGCTGGGGTTACTGGCGTGCGCCACTGTGCCTGGCTGGTTCTTGCTCACTGGAGTCCTTACTACCACGAGGCAGGCCGCCAGCTCAGGGCTTTGCACGTGTAATGCAACATTCGATCCCTGTGCGTGGAACACCTACAGGCGGGCCTCAGATTTACTTGCCTGCATCTTTGGTAAAAGGAAATGAAAGATCAGCTTGAGAAGTGAATTGAGCTGCTGTGGGTTTCAAGAGCCAGGAGGGCGTCTGGAATCCATGCTGGTCCCCGGCACCTGCCTCAGGGCCCTCAGGCTGCTGCTTTCCCCTCCATGCTCACAGCCACAGCAAGTTCTTCCAGGCTCTGAGGTGCAGACATTATCCACACTGACCTCCCCATTTTTATTTTGCAGAAGTTTCCCCAGAACTTGGACTTGCATACCAAACTGCCACTCCACTTCCCACATGGATAGCTGGGGAGTACCTTAAACCTTCTTTCCTCCCAAAGTCACCCTTGTCTCAGATACTGCGAGCTCCACCATTCCAGTGAGGCTGACAACCTCTGAGAGGTCCAGGACTCCTTGCTTCCTCTAGGAATGGCTTTGCTTCTCTTTAACATACATGCAAATGTGAACACTTTCCATTAACTCATGGAAGTCACCACTACCACCCTCTGTCTGTCAGAGCTGTATCCTCCTCACTTCCTGCTTCAACCCTTCCCCCAGTTCATTCTCAACCAGGCAGCTGGAATGGAACACTCCAGTTCCAACATCCAGCAACATGGCCACGATCCTCCGGTGGTGTTCCACCTTGCACCTCCTGATCAGGAACTAAAAGGTCCCTTTAACTCTCACCCCATTACCTCTCTGACCTCAGTCCTGCCACCTCCCCTCAGTGCAGCCACCAGAGCTCACTGGTTCCCCGCTGTTCCTTCAGCTCTGTGACGGGCTGTGCTCACCGCATCCTCTCCCCTCACAGTTCTCTCAGACTTTCTCTTAGACTTCCATTCAAATGTCGCTTTGAGTAAGGCCTTCTCTTGCCGCCATGTTTCAAATGGTAGCCCCTCACCAGCCTCCCTGACTAGCACTTCTCTAAAGCATTCTACATTTTCTAATGTAATAAATGTCTTACTTATTTTCTTAGAGCCTTTCTCCCCACTACAGGATAGGCTCCGTGAAGGCAGGGTTTTGGGGGTTGGGGGTTGGATCCCACTGTTGTATCCTCAGTGCACGGAGTGGTTCTGGTGCATCGCAAATCCTAAATAACTTGATGAATGAATGAAATTCTTCACTGGATCTCCCAGGTGTATACAGGGATTATAAGAAGTGGGTGAGTGGCAGGGATTAATTTATCTGGTTAATTTCATGAAGAAATAATGGGCGTGGCAATCTTTGGGGAGGTCAATGACAATCACTGTGAGGCACTCCCCTGCATCTCTGCGCAGGCCAACAGACAGAGTTTTGCACATGCCCCACAAGCCCTCCCTAGGACCCCTCCTGCCCCAAAATAATCATATCCCACACCTCTAGGGTCATTCTTCACTTCCTTCTTTTTCTCTACTGTATAACCACCAAATGGGCATCCCTAAACATTCTAGCCTGTTCTAAGGTCCTTAAAATCTCTTGATCTACAGGACCTCCCTTCATCTCCCCCCAACCCCCGTATTTTTTTTTAATCAGTGATTTTATTTTCGGGTACTGGGGATTGAACCCAGGGGTATGTAACCACTGGGAAACATCCTCAGCCCTTTTTAAAAAATTTTTGAGATGGGGTCTTAGTAAGTTGCTTAGGACATTGATAAATTGCTGAGGCTGGCTCTGAACTTGTGATCCTCCTGCCTCAGCCTCCTGAGTTGCTGAGCTTACAGGAGTGTGCCACTGTGCCTGGCTCCCCCTTATATTTTATTTGTTGAAGAAACAGGGTTGTTTGACCTATAGCTTCCCAGTCTGGAGTTTCCTGACTGCATCCACGTCCTGTGGTGTAAAATGAGCTCTGATTTCTTGTTGGAAGTTGGAGATAGAGGCTTGATCAGATTCAGATGCCAATCGTTTGGCAAGATGCCTCAGCCTGGTTGTTTCTCTTGCAATGTCAGCAGCCACCGTGACAGGATGCTGGTCTGCTCATTCCTTAGAGGTTACTAAGTAGTGATATTCTAACTGAACCGCCCCTTCTTCATTTATTGGATAGAATATGTCTACAAAGAAAAACTTCACTCATCTCCTATTTGGTTCTCCAATGGTACAGGATATAGGAAAGGGAGGGAAAACATTCATATCATTCCTTTTATTCATAATTATTCAAACCAATGATTTGAGTTTCTATTATTCTCCAAAGGTGGCCAATAAACTGTTATTTTTAAATATTATGGCAAACTCATGGAACTAAACATATCTGTGTCAATCCAGTCATCTGCACTGATGCTCAAATCATCACATCTTTGGTCCACGGAAGCCTCTTCATTACTGGCCCCAAACACTTCTGTTGTGAAGAATTGTTAGTTGTTTGCTACCAGGCTTTGAAGATGCTTGAGGCTCATCTTTTACATTTCCTGTACTGGACCTACAATCAATCATTTCTACAAAAAACCTGGTACCTTTGGTGTGAAATGGTATCTAAAGTTCACAATCTGAATGCCAGGAAAGATCATTTCTACTGGGTCGACTATTATTTTTAGACCTTTTCAGTGAACAGAGCTAGTATGCTTAATGACGGTATACACACATACATGTATCTATATATTTAAGTAAAAAATCCTTCATGAGTTCATCCTGACACTACTAATTCAAATTTAAAAGTACACGGCTTTGACCTCCTTCTGTCTTCTATCTTTTTTATTCCAGAATTCTGCTTCTCCAGGATTCCAGATGACAGAATTAGAATAATTATTAAGTAATTATTCACTTATTTTATTGTATACCTCTCATATACACACACCACGCTCAGAATAGCAGGATCAATATCCTCATCACTTTTAGCCCATTTCACACGTCCTTCCCCTCTGTCATGGTCTACTGGTTCTTTGACATGTCTGCACGGAACCTTACACTGTCAGGGTCTGTGCCTGGACACACACACCTTATTCCCCATGCCCCTTGTTTGGATTTAATTCTAAAACATATATTTAATGCTCACCCCCAGGTCTATGTCAACATATCTGTTTTGTTTTGTTGGTTTTAAGTGTGTGAAGCTCATTTCCTAGCAGATTTGTCAGAAGGGCCTAAAAGTCTCTGGTTTCCTCCAAGTTGGTAAGTTTGTAGCTTTATATCCCGGAAGGCAGTCTGGCTGGCATAAAAAACCTCAGCTGACATTTTCTTTCCATCTTTGAGTACCTTTTTTCCTCTGCCATAAAGTACTGATATAGAAAAGTCTGTTGACATTCTTTCATTTTCTTTCCCTTGTAAATGACTTCACCTTTTTTTGCTTGGATAACCAAAGGGCTTCTCTGTCATTAAATCCAATGATTTTGGGGCTAGACACAGTGGCACACGCCTATAATCCCAGAAGCTTGGGAGGCTAAGGCAGGAGGATCTCAAGTTCAAAGCCAAAGTCAGCCTTAGCAACTTTGGGAGGCCCTAAGCAACAGTGCAAGACCCCGTCTCTAATAATAATAATAATAATTTAACAATCCAGTAATTTTAGTAAAATATACCTCAGTATTAGTCATTCTGGGTCAATTTTCTCAGCTATAGAAAGTATATACTAATACTTTTAAAATATGTAGTTTCAAATCTTTATTGCAGGATGTATTTGTTCTTTTCTTTTTTGGTGTCAGGGACTGCACCGAGGGGCACTTAACCACTGAGTCACATCCTTAACCCTTTTTTATTTATTTTGAGATAGGGCCTCACTAAGTTGCTAAGGCTGGCTTTGAACTTGTGATTCTCCTACTTCAGCCTCCTGAGCTTCTGGGATTACAGGTGTGTGCCACAGAACCCAGGAAGATGTACTCATTCTGTGTTCATATCTTTCTATTGTGGGATATGCTCTTTTTAAAGACCAAACAGAACACCTTTAAATGGAAATTATTTTTCAAAGACACAGAAACTGATGCTTTAGCATTTGCAGAAACTACCTCCTTCCTCTCCTGTGCTTTTCATAACCAAACAACAAAAACATTCTGCTGGGAATGAATACAAACTGGGTCCACCACAAAAACTGGTACCCCAAAATATTTTAATATATAGAGTATTTCCTGTCATTTTAAAACTATTCTATTTAAGGCTCAAAATATGTGTCAGGCCAAGGGGTAACATATGTATGATAATTATTTCTAGAAATCCCATAATATACGTTTTTATTTGCTATTTATTTTCGGTCTTTTTTTCCCCCAACCTGATAAGTAAAAAGGCAAATAGCTTGACTGCAAGTTTGAAGTTCCCAAATTTTGTTTAACATTTCTTTGAAGAGTGTGAAGTTTTTTACATGATTGTCAGCACATCGATTTGCTCTTCTGTGAATGTTATTTTCCTGTCCCTTGTATGTTTTTCAATTTTGGGGAGAAAATTCATAAGAATAATATTAACTTTATGGTTTCTTTAGACATGCAGAAGTTTATTTTTTAGAACAAAATCATTTGTGTTCTTTCACTGCTTTAATATTATTGGTTCTGAATAAAGAGGTCTCCCTAAAAGTCTATTTCATATTTTGTGATCATTTTAAAAGTTCAGTTGTTTAACCCTTTAGAATTTTTTTTTTTTTTTGGTACTGGGGATTGAACCCAGGGGCACTCCACCACTGAGCCACATCCCCAGCCCTATTTTGTATTTTATTTAGAGACACGGTCTCACTGAGTTGCTTAGGGCCTCGCTAAGTTGCTAAGGCTGGCTTTGAACTCGCGATCCTCCTGCCTCAACCTCCCAAGTGCTGGGATTACAGGCGTGCGCCACCGCACCCAGCTAGAATTTATTTTTATATATGATGTAGGTTTTACTTTGCTCCAGATGGATGCACACCTATTAAACCATCTACCTTTTTCTCTCACAGTTTAAATACATCATCCACTATTCTGGGATGTGTTTCTGAATTGTCCTTTGCCACAGATGGCCATAATTTACCTATTTTTATTGAGAGACTACTGTTTAGTACAAATAGTTTGGGAATATGTTGTACTATCTCATAATGCATGTTTCCCACTATGATTCTAATTATCACTGTTATGATTTTTTTGTCGTACTGGGGATTGAACCTAGGGCTTTGGACATGCTAGCAAGCACTCTATCATTGAGTTAAGTTCTTCCCAGTCTCCATTACAATCATTTAAACATGTGTTTTTTGTTTTCTGGCCCTTCTTCTGAACTTACTCATCTGTACATATTTCATGACAGTATTATTCAACTGAAAAGCAAAATAAAAAGCTCCCCATCTCAAAACCCTGTCTGGATCCTAATTAGAATGGCACTAGGTTTAAATAATACTTTGAGAGCTAGCATTTTTGTGATAGTAAGTCTTTTCACACTTAAGAACAGGTTCTTAGTTTCAATAACACTCTGTAGTCTGAATCTAGGATCCCATTCCCCAGAATCTATGGTTTGGAAATGAATTCACTAGACATTATTCTTCACTGTGACATAAAAACAAAGTGGTTGCTTATTAAGAGAGGAATGGTTAAATAAACTATGGTAAAACTATAAAATAATAGTAGTCATTAAGAGCAAATTTGATATTATATTAGTTGATTGAAAAAAGCTTTCCCTAAGGTAATGCTGAGTGAGGAAAAATATGTGATCCCAATTTTATGAAATAATGATTCCCCTTTTCCTTACCCATATTTATCACCAATATTAGCATGAAAGAGCACAACATAGGTTGTTATCAAGAAGTACGGGGCCTGGGTGTGGCGATGCACACTTGTAATTCCAGCAGCTCCGGAGGCTGAGGCAGGAGGATCACAAATTCAAAGTCAGGCTCAGCAATTTAGCAAAACCCTATCTCAAAATATTATATATTTTATAAACTATTAAATATATGTGTGTATATATATGTGTGTGTGTGTATATATATATACATATATATACATATAGAGCTGGGATATGTTAAGCACCCCTGGGTTCAATTTCTGGTATTAAAAAAAAAAAAAAAATAGAGGAGTAGGAACAGGAAAGCCAATGTGAAAGAAGGGAGAAGCAGAAACAGCACAAATTAGAAAGAAAAAAGTCTGCAATAACATCTTACTAAACCAATCAAGTACATATGAGATCACATTTATGTATTTGAAAGCATATATACGTGTGCGTGAGTGTGTCTGTGTGTGTGTGTAAAAAACACAAGTCAGCTTTTATTTTCAAGGCTGCATAATACTATTAGATCATACTTCAATTCATTTATAGATTAACCAAAATAGAAACAGGAAAATGACCTCTGCATCTGAACTCATCCAAGGCCTAGAATAGTGACACATCTTACCTCTCCTTGTTCCAGTGATAGAGATTTGCCTCTTCTAAATCCCCTTAAAAAAAACATTTCCTTTTATGACTTGCTTGTGAAATATTTCACAATGATTTCTCATAAGGAAAATGCTAAACTAACCACTCTTATCTTCCAGCACTAGTAAAGCTTTCTCAATTTTGAGAGCAGAAAATCTTTTCCATCACCAAGTTAAGCAGGAGGCCAAATCATCTTTCAGGTAAACTAGAAATTAATCTTCATAGCAGAAAAGATAAGACCTAAAACATTCTAAACAACCACCAAGAATTAAGGAATCCTTCTTTTTTTTGGGGGGGGGGGGGTAAGGGGATTTAACCCCGGGGGCATCAATCACTGAGCCACATCCCCAGCCCTATTTTGTATTTTGTTTAGAGACAGGGTCTCACTGAGTTGCTTAGGGCCTTGCTAAGTTGCTGAGGCTGGATTTGAACTCACGATCCTCCTGCCTCAGCCTCCCAAGTGCTGCGATTACAGGTGTGCGCCACTGTGCCTGGCTAGGAATCCTTCTTAATCAGGAGAATAAGTAGCAGTCTACTGACTGAGAGGAAAAAAGAGACACTCAACTAAATAGCTACAATGTTCAAGATCAAGGTAAGATCCTTACCAAAATTCAGGAATCATAAATAATTTTTTTAAAAAAGCATCTATTACATCAAGACTTGCCTAAGAAATTATTTTAAAAAACAAAAATTAATTCACAATAGACAAATTTGGTAGTGGTAGGTGGAGAGGTGATAAAGGAAGGATAATTTATGTTACCAAAAGGCTTCACACTGACATAATACAAGAGCTTAATACACAGTACTTGACCTATAGTAGAGCTAAAAATTGTGTTCCTTCCAAAAGGATTTTTGCAAGGTTTCTTTACCTAGTTGTCCCTTGGTATCTGTGGTGGCATGGTTCTCGGAACTCCCCATGGACACCAAACTCTGCGGATGCTCAAGTCCCTTATGTGAAACGCTGCAGTGTTTGCAATGGAAACTGCGCATGTCCTCAGTACACTTTCAATCATCTCTAAGTTACTTATAATACCTATTACAGTGTAACTGCTATGTAAATAGTTGTTACATTGTTTAGGGAACAATGACAAGAAAAAACAAGTTTGTATACGTTCAGTATAGACATAATTTTTCCCCAAGTATTTCTGAGAAACTTTCTTTTGTTTTTGGCGGTGCTGGGGATTGAACCCAGGGCCTTGTACTTGTGAGGCAAGCACTCTACCAACTGAGCTATGCCCCCAGCACCCCCCCCAAGTATTTCTGATCCAAGGCTGGTTGAATCCATGGACATGGAACCCATGGATTCAGACAGCTGATTGCACAACAACTGTCTTGGTGTATCAACCTAGTACTAACAAGATTTTTCAAAACTATAACTATGGCAAGAAAAACCTGAAAACATATATTCCAAGGTTTGGTCACGTACAAATTTGCTCTGGGGTTACTAATAAAACAAACCTAAAAAAAATCTCTGTGAAAGTTATGGCTTACCGTCCTTCCATATTTAGAATGCACACCAGCTCATCCTCAAAAAATATCTCTGGTCCCTCAAGGTTTTCAATGTCACTGAAGCCATTACAAGGAACCTATGAAGAAGACATACAAAAGTAGGCCTCAGTTATGAGTATTAATGCTGCTGTCACTCACACAAATCTGAGTTGCATACACAGATGCCCACTTCTACAGACAGCGGTAGCAGCTACTCTGTACTACCTCAAACTACCTGTCAGGTAGAAAGTAACACGGAAAGCAGCAAAGATTTATTCAGATATCCATGTGACTTGTTAATTAATTACATCTTCAAACACTGGATATTGCTGAAACTGAATTCTAATGTGAAGAAAAACAGCTCTTAAGGATTAGAACTCCAAAATCTTGTAATTCACAATAAGCATTTCATGCAGTCTATGTTGTACACAACTATGGGAGGAGGGCCAGAGCCAGCAAAAGCTTGGTGGAGTAGGTACTCCTTTAACCTGCTGGGTATGTTTTCTCCTCTGGAAGGGGAGGTAGTAGAATAATGAGCTTTAAGATCCTCACTTAAACATGCTATGACTTCTTTCACTTTTCTTTTTTTTAGATGCTGATGGATCTTTATTTCTTCATTCATTTATATGTGGTGCTGAGAATCGAACCCAGTGCCTCACACATGCTAGGTAAGCACTCTACCACTGAGCCACAACCCCAGCCCTTGCTTTTCTTTTTGAAGGTAAGCAGGATGTTTCAGGGCAACCTGTGTGCACATCGGGCACAGAGGAACACAAGGGTCCTGAGCCAAAGCAATCACCCACCCACAGATCAATCTTAAGTATGCTCCTGCTGTGTTCAAAGTCCTTGACATACTTCTAATTAAGTAGTGTCCAGGAAAAAGAGATAAGAGAGCCAAGAGATAAAAAAGCACAATCCATCATTATTAGACAAAAGGGCAGAATGTTAAAAATGCACATAAAACCAGCTGGACTAGAAGCAGAGGTTGCAAACTAATAGCCTGGGACCAACTGCATCAAGGATGCCTAGGGTAAACACATCTGTGATTCACCATTTGTGATTATGAGTTAGCCAAGACATAACTTCTCCAGAACAGAACATGAATTCTGTACATTCTAACATTAATAAACATCTATATACTCAGGGAATGTCAATATTTATTACCCAAATGGAAACAAGTCCAAATTAGTTCAAAATTCAAAATTTTCCCTTTCAAAACCTGAAATATGTTGGAAACATTTTAAATGTATATATTCCATTAGCAGGAGTTAAAATTAGAATATCAGAAGTAATCGTCAGTAAATAATTGTCAATAAACATGAGTAAGATCAGCTCTATTTGTAGACCCCCAATCAGTAGTGAAAATTTAACAGTTTGATGAATTAAAAATATCAGAGTTTCAAAATTTTCCAGAGTTGCAAAAAGTTAAGAATCAGGAATGGATACAGAACCTTCCATGAGACATTTTGGGGAAGGGAAAAATACAAAACAACAACACCCCCCCCCAAAAAAAAAACCCCAAAAAGCTGTGCATTTCAGCACTTAAAAAAAAGAAAAGAAAAGAAAAAGAAAACTTCTTAGGGACACTGAAAGCAAGACAATTTTATTTAAGGGAGCAACAACTGATTTACATGTAGGTTTTAATCCTGTTAACCTACGAATAACGCAGTTTGCTACTGGGTGGAACCTGTAAAGCCAGAGGGAAGAACCACATTAATTCTGTCAACCCTTCTGGGAAGACAACTGGGGAAAATTCATGGTGCTCGATCACTGATGATTCCCCAAATCATGTGGAGGTTGCAAAAAATACATTTAACCTACTTGAAGAGACATAGTGCTGATCTGGATTCCCTCCACTTTGTGCTGCAGGCCCTCCCCTCTCTCTCCACCCCCATTCTCTTTCTGGCTTTTGAAAAGTAAAGCTGGCAGGGACAAATGGCTTCGTGTTGTTGGATGCGAGGGAAAGGACACAATGACTCTTGCAGCCATGGAAGTGAGTAAGGGATTGTGAGAGCCCTGAAAAGGGAGATATCAACAAGAGCTGGATGAGCTAATGCCTACAAACCCAGACACACACACACACACACACACACACCCCACTATCAGGCGAACGCTTAGAGCTCCATCAACAGATCCTTACGTGCTCTGAAAAGAACCTCTTTGAGAACGAGGCTACAATCTTCCGGGCTTCTAACCCAGCTTTTTGCCGAACTTTATATTCCTCCAACCAATTGACGTAGTCGGTGGGGCTGTAGTGTTTCATAAGGGAAGGCCACCTACAAGGAGAGAAACACCCCCTCAGCTTAACAGAGACTCAAAGGCAGCCTTGGAAAACAGACACGCACAAGGTCTGGTGGGAAGAGGGGCTCTGGCAGAGGACCTAGTTCAGATCTCCACCGGGCGTCCACGCACTCACCCCAACGGTGTGACCTTGGCATGGCGACTGCGGGCTATGTCTCCATTCCCCCACCTCTAAAATGAGGACAGTTGTAGCAACCACAGTAACAAATGATGACAATGACAGTTCGCACGGACGGTGCGCCTCCTAAGCGCCGGGCCCTGCGTGTTGGGTGCTCCCCGTGCATCATCTCATTTAACGACCACGGGAAGAGGTCGCGCTCATGATGCCCACCGTTCAGAGTCGATGAATGAAGCTTTAGAAAGGGAGGCCGATACCCCCACAAGGTCACGCGGGGAGCACGCAGGGCCAGCTGGGATCCCGGGTCCGGCACCGAGAGCTGCGCTGTGCCCCGCCGGCCGGGATGCTGCGCCCGCTGGGTCGCCGCATCACCGGATCCGTGTAAACATTTCGCAGAGTCGGGCACAAAAGAAGCGCGCACAGCGGCTGGGCTGCGAGCGCCGCGGCCGCCGCCATCCTCGGCCGCGGGCCGGCCCCCCGGGCTCCGGGCGCGCCGCGAGGCCCCCGGGGTGGGCACGGCGGGGCCCGCGGGGCCGGCGGCCTGGAGGCCTTTGTCTGCGGGCCGCGGGAAGGGTCCGGGGGTGGGGTCGGCGCGCCGGGCGGCCGCGGGCAGCGGGGGGCGGCGGCCGCGGCCCGGCAGGCCGGCCGGGGGGCGCAGGCGGGGGCGCGGGCTCACCTCACCCGGAACTGCTACTTCCACACCTTCCCGCTGCTCTGGCACACCTCGCGCAGCCGCCGGCAGGTGCTGGAGACGCGGCCGATGTCGGCGGCCGACAGCGAGCCGCTGCACAGGATGTACTCCAGCACCTCGCCCGGCAGGTTGACCAGGCAGCTGAGGCCCGCCGCCTCGGGCGCGGCCTCCTCCGCCAGCGCCGGCACCACCTCCATCGCGCTGTCGACCGCTGCCGCCGCCATCTTGTCCGCGTACCTGGGGCCGCAGCGCGCGCGCGCTGGGACGCCCGCTTCGCCCCGCCCACTCGGCCACGGGAGGCGGGGCCACGGATAGCCCCGCCCCTCCTGGAGCCACACCCCCTCAGCCCGGGACTGCGAAGGGGAAGGAATGACCCTGCTCTGGGCTTGGAAGCTGGCGTTTCCTCCAGTCAAGACAACAGTAGCATCGATACTCTAGAATTAATTACGTTTTTTAATTGAAAAATAAAAGTTATATAGACTCTCATGTGTGCTGAGAGCTTCCGTGTGTTCAGTAGTTCATGGCTCTTCCCCCAAACCTGAGGAACTAACATTCTTCCCAAATTACAGATGAGGAAACAGGTTCAGGAGGTGAGAGGACTTGGTCCCTTGTCCTAGATTCTAGTCCAGAGCCGCTGGACTGCGCTCTCACTGTGATGTAAGGACAGCAAACAGTAATCCCGATCGGGTACTGGGCCACGCGTTTTGCTTGCTTTTCAAGGACTCTTCCCTAGAGCAATCGGGCAGGAATCATGGCCCCAGATTTATGTCCTGCTTTTAGGCAAATGGGTACCGAATTTATGCCCATTCTACCATATATATACCCGTATTTTCTAGATAAGGGAAACAGGGCTCCAAAGCATGGTAGTTACTGATTGAGACACAGGGGCGGAAACCTTGACTTGAACTTTTGAGTTTTTTTGTTTTATTTTTGTTGTTGTTTTTTGTTGTTTGTTCTATTTAATTTTACGTGAAAGCAGAATGCATTTCAATCCATTGTACACAAATGGAGTACAACTTTTCATTTCTCTGGTTGTACACGATGTAGAGTCGCACCATTCGTGTAATCATACCGGGTAATATTTGTCTCATTCCACCATCTCTCCTTCCCCTGCCCCCTCCCCTCGCCTCATTTCCCTCTACACAATCCAACGTTCCTCCACTTACACTCACCCCGCCCCCACGTTATGTATCAGCATCCACTTATCAGAGAAAACATTGGCCTTTGGGTTTTTGGGATTGGTTTTCTTCACTTCATTTACCTGCAAACGCCATAATTTTATTTTTCTTTATGGCTCAGTAGTATTCCATTGTGTATGTATACCACAGTTTCTTTATCCATTCATCTACTGAAGGGCATCTAGGTTGGTTCCACAATCTAGCTATTGTGAATTGAGCAGCTATGAACATTGATGTGGCTGCATCACTGTAGTGTGCTGTTTTTAAGTCCTTGGGTATAAACTGAGCAATGGGATGGCTGGGTCAAATGGTGGGTCCATTCCAAGTTTTCTGAGGAATCTCCATACTGCTTTCCAGAGTGGCTGCACCAATTTGCAACCGACCAGAAATGTGTGAGCATGCCTTTTTCCCCACATCCTCGCCAACACTTTCTGTTGCTTGTATTCTTGATAATAGCCTTTCTAATTGGGGTGAGATGAAATCTTAGCCTAGTTTTGATATGCATTTCTCTACTTACGAGACATGTTGAACAGGACTTGAACTTTTAAAGCAGGATTTACATCCAGGTGGGTACTTTCAATACTTGCATCTTTTTTTTAAAAAAATTTTAAACTCAGTTTAGTCCAGCGCAAGGCCGGGTGCTATGTACCCTAGGGATATAGAGGTGAGAAAAAAGAGCTCAAATTCCAAGTAGTGTCAGAAAGAGCTGTTGTCAGTTCATAGAGGCTATGGTGGAAATCAGGATCCCCTGAGAGAGTTGAACTAGAAAACTGAGTCACAGTGGATGATGTTTAGCCATCCATAGCTCCCAAATGACCTTAGAAATAAATCTGAAGTCTGCAACGTTGTTGCAAAGGGACAAAACACCACCTCTCCTCACCTATCCCAAGCCATTTTCTTCTTCACTGGCCATGCATGTCCTCAGATAAGCTGGTCTTCTCTTTCCTCCCACTTCTGGCCTTCTGTTGGATACTGTTCTTGAAGCCTGGAATGCAAGGCCTCTTCCTCCTCCTTCTTCAAATTGCTACTCCTCTTCCTCCTGGGGAAGCTCAGCTTCTCCTTTCCCACACCCTGGCACCACATATTGCTCCTCCCCCCCACCCCCCACATTTTTCAGTCTTGTAATTATTTCCTTAATTAATAACCGTTTATTCAACCTGTCTCTTTCCCGTTTGATCTGCAGCGGCTTCAGGACCATATCGAAGTCATCTCTGGATGCCAGCTTACTGGGCACATAGACAGTGTACCTGGCAGATTCTCAGTAATAGTTTGGCCATGCAAATGGTCTAGCCAGTTCTTTAACTAGAGCAAATTACTTAGCTTTTGTGAGGCCCAGTTTCCTCATCTGTAATTGGGAATAATAATAATGCTTGTCTCTTGGGACCATCGGGAGGAGTGAGTGAGTAGATTTGTGTCCAAGTGTCGGGGATAGTGCTGGTCACAGAGAAAGTGCTCAAGAAAAGTGTGTTCCTGTGGAAGTATGGGGTGTGGGTGAGTGCATTCAGGGTCCATGGGAATATCACTTGGTGGAAGGCCATTATGGGCTGGGATCTTGGGCAAACACACAGCACCCCATTCCAGCCCCTCTGACTCTTTCCATTTCCCCTCTGAGCTCTTCCCTCAAATCAGACTGAAGTTCTAAGTTCCAGTGTGGCTGTGGGTGCCTATATTTGAGTGTGGGATAAGGGATCTCCCTCCAGACCCAGCCATGGTAGAAGAGAAACAGTCATTTTGATGGTGCTCAGATAAACGGTTCTGCCTGTGCAGGAGGCAGACCCCAGGGCTGGTGAGATGATCTACCCAGGGGCCATTATGAGCTGCAGCTGCTTCCTTATCGATGACATTTGGCTCTCTGTCTCCTGATCAAAGATGACCAAGATACTGGTGGGAAAAAGCAGTCACCTGTCAACCCAAGAAATCCCTTGCATAGTTGCAGGATGGCAGGTTTTATGTTTTGCAGGGCTGGCGGTAGAAACCAGGGCCTCTCGCATGCTAATCAAGGGTTCTACCACTGAGCCAACGTCCCTGGCCCTAGAAGGAGAAGTTTTATTATTAAATAGCATTAAGTCAGACTGCAATGCATCTCCCAGGTAATGTGCTAAAGTGGAGAGTAATCCTACTTTTTATTTTATATGCAGCCAAACACTATAGTATATCTGTGCTCTCTGGATTCACACTAGTGTGCCCTCAGGCAAGAGGACTTGACCTTCTCATTTAGGATGCTTTCTTTCTTCATTCATCCTTGACTCCCAGGTTAATGGGGGTACCCACTGTGCTGGCCAATTGCCAGTGCCTCAAGGAATAATAAAACTTCTCAAATCTTTAGACACAGGTGGTTACAGTTTGGAACAAAGGGCCCAGGCTAAACCCCCGAGCAGTGACAGGGAGGTAGGGACAATGTCTTCCTTGCTATTTACATTTCAAAGAGATGGAGTCCAGGCCCTCGCTGAGAAATGTTCCTGGGACCACGCTAGCAAGAAGTTTGTTTAGCTTGGAAAAGATTGATAAAATGCAGTATAGATATGAAAAGGATATGATGTTTGGCCATAGAATGAGGCACTGAGAGACGCTATACCGTGAATGAACTTGAAGATATATTGCTGAGTAACTAAGCCAGACGCAAAAAAGAGATATGAAACATCTAGAATAGGTAAATTCATAGACAAATAATGTAGGTTGGAGGTCATTAGGGGCTGGGGGGAAGGAGGGGAGGGGAAGTTATTTCTTAAGGAGTATAGAATTTCCATTTGGGATGATGAAAAAATTCTGGGAATAACAGTGACGGATACAGAACTATGTGATATTCTGAATGTCACAGGAATTGCACATGTAAAAATGATCAGGTTGGTAAATTTTTTACCACAATAAAAAAAAAGCACACACGCAAAATTGACAGACGTCAAAGGGACAGAAGATAGCGTTAACAAAGACCACAGTGCTCAAGGAAAGACTTGGAGGAAGGAAGTCAGGGGCAGCACACACCTTTAATCCTAGCCACTTAGAAGGCTGAGGCAGGAGGATGGCAAGTTCAAAGCCAGCCTCAGCAACTTAGCAAGATGCTGTCTCAAAATAAAAAAGGGTTGGGGGTGTAGCACCCCTGGGTTCAATCCTCAGTACCCAACCCCACAAATCAAAGGTAAAACACTTGCTAAGCATTCAGGAGCCCTGGATTCTATCCCCAGCATGGAGGTGGGGGTGGGGAGAGACTGGGTCTCTTTTTTATTTTTACTCTACAATATTCTCTTGGTGAATTGCCCTTATACCCTGTCCTTACCCTGAGACCTGGTCCCCGCTCGCCTAGTCCTTACTCAAAAACACTCTCTGAGCCGGGCATGGTGGCGCACACCTATAATCCCAGCGACTTGGGAGGCCGAGGCAGGAGGATCGCGAGTTCAAAGTCAGCCTCAGCAACTTAGCGAGGCCCTAAGCAACTTAGTGAGACCCTGTCTCTAAATAAAATACAAAATAGGGCTGGGGATGTGGCTCAGTGGCCAAGTGCCCCTGAGTTCAATCCTTGGTTCCATAAAAAAAAAGAAAAAAAAAAAAACCACTCTCTGGGCTCCATCCTACCTGACCCCCCAGAATCCTCTAGGGTGAGACTCCTTTGCTGCAGCTAGCCAAATGAACTTATTTGGTTGGACTCGAAGTGTCTTTCTGGTTGTCTTTGGCTCATGGGCTTCAACACTCCTCTCCCGTGAAGTCTCCTCAATCTAGTTAGAGATGGTTTCAACCTGCCTGGACACCTTCAGTGGTGTTCCTGGGTCTTGCTCAAATACAGTTGGCCTTCAGTACCCACAGGGTCCACATCTGTAGATTGAACCAACCAACCAGGGATCAAAACTGTTCCAAAACCCCTGAATTTCTACTGCACGTGAAAAGACTTGTCAGAATTCCCTCAACCATCCAGTAGAGCCACTATCTGCAGAGCAGTTACACTGCATTAGGTATTCAAGGTCACCTGGAGATGATTTAAAGGACATGGACGTGTATATTTGTTATATGGAGCTACTGTGCTGGATTGTCACCGATCCAGGCCCATGTGGCTAGTGTCACAGGAGGACAGTCACCAAAGTCAGGAGTTTTGAAAAAGAGAAAAGGTTTATTTGCAAGGTGGCCACACGTGGGGGTTGGGAGCCCAGGTCTCAAATCTGCCTTCCCAGGATAGCGTTTGGGGGTATTTATGGGGTAAAGAAGTGGGGTGATTATGGCATGTGGGAAGGTGATTGGAGTTGAGCAGTTAGGGGGGTGCTCATGTGTGATCTCCGTGGCTCTTGGGGGGACACATTCAGAAAACCGAGGGGAGAGTGCATGACCTCCTGAGGTCAAAGGTCATCCATCAGATACCTGCATGGACTCCAGTGAAGTCAGTGGTCTTGACAAAAGTGGCCTTCAAGTCCCTGAAAAGTGACTTAGGCAAGCCTTGTCATTCACACCCAGACAGCACAGCCGTCATCTGCAGCAGAGCTAGGGGGAGACACCTGTGACCTCCAAACTTAGTGATTTGTCAAGTCAACTGAAAGCCAATAACCCAAAGCAAGCGCAGCCCGGGGTTTTATTCAGGTTGCTGGGTACACATCCTTCCTTTCCCGATTCATCTCTTCTCCTGACTGGGCCTCTGCGTTTCCACTCGTCCACAGATCCCAGACGGGGCGAGCTTCTGCCGTCTCCTTCCTTCACAGATTCCCTGTCTCATGCAGTATGTGTCCTCAGACTGTAAGAATGCACACATTGCTGAGATGGGTGGACTGCCCACCAGCGCAGGCAGATCTGGATTTCCTGGGGCCTGGAGCTCAGACTGTTTGGAAGCCCTGCTTTAGACTCAGACTCAGACTGCTTTAGGAAAAGAACATACAGGAGGAGCTCAGAGAGTAAACCAGGGGCGTGAGGATGTGGACTGAGAGAGGCAGGGGCCTTGCTGGGGTCTGTCCAAGTGAGAGGTCCAAGTCCACTTCATGGGCTCCCAGGTGCCTGTGTCTCTTCCTATGACACAGTACTGGCCAATTCTGCTCCAGGATCTATTGAATGTACTGTGAGGGTGTGTGAGAGGGTCTACAGAGCCACCAGTCCCACCATTCCCTGCCCTCTCGCCTTCCACAGTGTCCTGGAGTTACCTCACTGCTGACACTTTCCCTGGCCACCTTGGTCACCCTATTTAAACTTTGTCACTTTTTGCTTTTTTTTTTTCCTATGCAAATTCCTATCACTCTCTAACATACCCCCCTCTTCAGTTTACTGATGGTCAGTGTGAGAGGAGCGAGATCCCTCTGTCCACTAGAATGTAGACATTCTGTGTGATTCTGTTGGTCAAACTCTCAGTAGTCACATAGGAGGCCCTATGTACCCTGCCAGTGCGTCAGTTGAGCTGATCTTATTTTGCAGGTGGGGCAGATATGAATCTTTGGGTCTTGCTGGGGTGGACGATGGTAGACTGAATCATGGCCCCCAAACGTGTCCATGCTCTCATTCCTGGAACCTGTTGATTATGTGACCTTACCTGGCCAATAGGGGCTTTTCAGAAGTGATTCAGTTAGGAATCTTGTGATAAAGAGATTATCCGAAGCCGGGCACGGTGGCGCATGCCCGTAATCCAAGTGACTTGGGAGGCTGAGTCAGGAGGATCACGAGTTCAAAGCCAGCCTCAGCAACTTAGCGAGGCCCTAAGCAACTCAGTGAGACCCTGTCTCTAAATAAAATACAAAATAGGGCTGGGGATGTGGCTCAGTGGCCGAGTGTCCTTGAGTTCAATCCCTGGTTCCAAAAAAAAAAAAAAAAAAAGAGAGATTCAATTACGCAGGGCAGGAGGTAGGACGCTCATTACTGCTACAGGTCCTGCCCTTGAGTTTATGGTATGTCCTGGAGACTTTCTCCCATTTCGCCCACCCGGCTCCTTCCATTCGAAATGAAGAGGAGCCCCACATCACAGGAGAGTGGAGTGCATCACCCCCTGAAGATCTTGAACTTCTTGTGCACAGCAGTCCGTCAGGGAGGAGTGGAGACAGGGAAGTCTCCAATCTGTGTTCTGGTGGAGAAGGTCCAGAGGAAGGCAGACAGGAGGTGTCATTATTCCCAAAATGATTCCAGCCTGACAACTGTCTACACCACTGTTCCGCCCTCCCCGCTAGTCTGTGATGCAAACAATTGAGTGCCTAAGAAATTCACCTGACTTACTTCTCGGGTCTAAACTTTTCTTCCCTAGGGTCCTCCCTAAAGAGGTTTCCTTTTGCTGATGTGGGTTGAATGCTCTATTGATCCACCCAATTGCAAATACATAATCTGTTTTTGTTCTCTTGGCCACACCGCAAAGGGTACAATGGAGAAAAAGAAAACAATAAATATATTTTCACCATTGGACCAACTGTGGAGCCCATATGCTTTGTCAATCTGCAGGGGCTGAAAATCCTTTAATTCTCCCCCACCCGCACCCGCTTGTTCCCCACCCCCTTCTCCTGTGATCCGAGCTTGGGAAGGTTCTGTTTTGGTGTAAACTTGAATTTCTCACCTGGTTGCCAGGCAACAGAAGCCATCCCGTAGGGATGCCTTAATGTTAAAAGTAGGCGCTGCCTCGCCTCTGAGGTTGGACCTGCCAAAATCCCAGTGTGTGTAGGAATGGCGAGGGGAGCAGGGAGGGGAGCAGGTTAAACCCTCGGGCATCGGGGTCTTCCCCTGTGTCAGTGCTCATGGCCAAAAGGGGAAGATGTGCAGGAACGCCTTTTTAAAGAGGTGACCTGTGACAGCAGGTTGTCTGAGATGTGCAGAGGACAAGTAGGGGTGACTGCTTGAACTTTCTAGAAGAGAAAGACAGCTGAGAAAACGAGGAGTTTGGGCTGTTTATTGTTCCATTCTATTCCATTCCAAGTCAGTGTATTACCTCATTTATTCCTATCACAAAGTGATGCAGTCACCACAATCACAGCCTGCTTTATACTGAAGAAAGGGAGGAACAGAGAAGCTGGGTAACTTATTCGAAGCTGCACAGTTAGGAAGTGGAGGTGCTGGGATTTGAATTGAGACAGTCTGGGTGGATGACGCAGTTTTCTTGGGCTGCACAGACCTTTACTAGTTATTGAACTGGTACCAGCTATGCGATCCCCCTGTGTCTCAGTCTCCCAAGCTTTAGGCTGGGAAGAATACGGTCATGTCCGGAATAGCAACCTGAGGATGAATTTCTCAGCCCTTACCCCCGTCCTTAAGTAAAGCATGACTGTGAATGATATCAGGCCACAGCATTCCGTGTCAGGATGATTGTTTTAGTCAGCTTTTTTGCTGCTGTAGCTAAAGGACCCGACCAGCACAATTGTAGGGGAGAAAGGATTTGTTTGAGGGCTCATGGTTTCAGAGGTCTTAGTCCATTGAAGGCCAGCTCCATTCCTCAGGGCTGGAGATGAGGCTGAACATCATGGCCGAAGAATGTGGCAGAGGGAAGCAGCTCACATGAGGTCAGGAAGCAGAGAGAGACTCAATGCTCCAGATACAAAATATATATCCCAAAGCATGCCCCCAATGAACCACTTCCTCCAGCCACACCCACCTGCCTCCAGTTACCACTCGGTTAATCCCAACAGGGATCAATTCACTAATTAGGTCAAGACTCTCACAACCCAACCATTTCTTGTCTTTCATTGTCTCACACGTGAGCTTTTGAGGGACACCTTATATCCAAACTATAACAATGCTTTTTATAACTGTTACCCATCAATTTAATTAGCTAATAAATGTGTGTGTGTATGTGTTTTTCTGTTAGTGGGGATTTAACCCAGGGATGCTCTACCATTGAGCTATAACCCCAGTCCCATTTTATTTTTTGCTATGAGAGAGGGTCTTGATAAGTTGCTGAGGCTGACCTCAAACTTTCGATCCTCCTGCCTCAGCCTCCTGAGTAGCTGGGATGATAGATGTGCACTGCTGTACCTGGTAAATGAGCTAATACATTTGTGTAAGTTAGAAAGGCACTGGGCACTGGGAAGAGTTCCCTGGCTCTGTCTCTCATCTTTACCTTGAACTTGAACCTTGGACATGAAGCTCAGGGATGGGACTGAGGAGTTAGGTGTGTCTAATCGGGCGTGTCTTCGTGTGTGTGTGTGTGTGTGTGTGTGTGTGTGTGTTTGTGGGTGGGGGGATTGTCACTGGGGAAGTTATCTTGTAATTTAAAAAGCCTAATGTCTAAAGTGGTTTTTTTAAATCAGGAAATGGGTGGCGATGTCAAAATGGCCACAGCATCCAAATGGCCATGTCCAGACGGGCCAGCATCCAAATGGCCATGTCCAGAC
>JAJEJO010001868.1:254122-321099 GCA_020662805.1 Glaucomys volans
AATGGCCATGTCCAGACGGGCCAGCATCCAAATGGCCATGTCCAGACTAGGCCTCCCTGGCCACCTCTGGTCTCCCCCTTTATAGCAACCAGTCAGCCAGGGCATTGAGGGGGATCAGCTCTGCCCCATCGGTCCCTGGAGTGCCTTGGGGTTCTCTTCCTTTCAGAACTGGGTCTGAAACCAGCTAGGATTTGGGTTCTGGAATCCTTGGGGCTGTGTATATGGGAAGGAAGGGTGAAGGCGAAGGGGTGTGGAGTTTCTTTGGGGTCCTCCCGAAAATGCAGCCATGCTGGGGCAGCTGGATGTTGGAAGAACATCTGCATCAGGTAGATGTTCACTGGGAATCAGGACCCACGGCCCTCGGTGCTCTGTCCCTTGGGTGTGGCTCTGGCCAGAGAATCCTGCCTGGCCTAAGAGGGATGGAGGTGGGGGTAACATGGTATTTTAGTCCCAGCTCGAGGCCCTTCAGAATGTCATCTTTGGATCTCCCTGCCTGATGGGCAGAGGCTTCTGTTGAGGTTTACCCTCTGACCAGCTGGACTTCCGCCCCTCCCTTCCCCATTCCAGTAGCACCCCTTTATCAGCCTCCTGCTGACCCCATCTCAGAGCGGGCTTCCTGGGGCACCCAGCCTGTGAAGGCACCCCCTGCCCCCTACCAGCAGGCAGAGACACGAGGAATTCCCAGCATAGAAAACAAGAGCCAGCCAAGTCGAGTCCACTTTTTAATATTTAACCATAATGCAAACAGGCATATGTAGACTTCTGTTAAATCCCATAAAATCAGGAGATGAGAACTATACAGAAGAAGAGCATGCGCCGAACGCAGCCTGACACCCTCGCAAGGGGCACGGGGTGGGCGTCGGTCGGTCCTGGAGGAAAGTGCTGGAGCACACGGGACACTGGGCAGATTAGCAGCATTGAGAGCTCAGAGGTAGGGGGGCATCTGAGTTCCTGACAGCGTGCGTGTGTGTGTGGGGAGATGGGACCCCAGCTCTGGCCGCCTCCCCAGCCCCAGAAGGAACACCTGTGGGTACAGCCACGTGCAACGACCCGTCCCGCTCTCTGGTCCTTCTGGAAAACCACTAGTGAGCCTGGAGTGGGTGTTACAGTCACAATCACAACACGACGATGAAAATGGTAGTGGTGGGGGACCCCCCAGGGGGACCTCTGACCCGGCGCCAGAGCACCAGGCTACCAGGGGCTTGATTAGAACCGACGTCTAGGACAGAGGGTCTTATCGAAACAGAGCCACCCATCTTCCTGGTGTGGAAGGGAGCCGGTGAAGCCATACACATCCATGTCTCTGGTTGGCAGTGGATAATGGCCTTCTCCAGGTCTATACTGGGGAGGCCTGGGGTTGCCAGTAGGCATTCTGCTGTCCCTGATGTCCAAGAGCAGCACAGGGGACAATGGGCACTGCCTGATGGTTATTGTGATTGGCAGGAGATTGCTACCTGCATCTATGGGTGCAGGTCAAGGATGCTACTCCACCGACTCCCAGTTGTGACTGAGCCCCCAACACCAACAATGCGGAGGGGGATGGGCTCAGGACTAGAATCTTCTGGACGTTAGAAGCCACATCTGGGCACTTGCATGTCTGAAGTCATCATCGAAAAACTTTGGGAAGCAGGGTACCCAGGCACATTGCCCCCTGCCTGCAGGGCCACCCTGCTAATCACTGGATTAGATGTGCCTGCTTGACCAGAACCATTTAGATATTTCAAGGGACACCACACACAAACTCAAGAATACACTAAGGCATGTAGATTCCAGGCCACCTCCCTTGCAAGTGTCACGGGTTGAAATGTTTGGAACCCAGGAGTGTTTCAGATTCTGGATTTTTTTTTAAATTTTGAAATATTTGCATGTACATAATGAGATACCTTGGAGATGGGACCAATTCCAAATAGGAAACTCATTTAGATTTCCTATATGTCTTATCTGCATAGCCTGAGGGTGGTTTTATACAGTATTTTTAAATAGATTTATGCATAAAATGAATTTTACGTTTGCACTCTCATGTTGCTGCTCCAAGTTTTGATTCGGGGGCATTTTGGATTTGGAATGCTCAACCTGTAATGGAAAAGAGACACAGAAGGGGCCTGGATCCTTGTGTTGGAGTCATAGGAGGCTTTGGGGAAAGGTGACTTCTTCTTGGGTGAGGGATGAGGGAGAGACAGAGAAGAGACCAGGCCAGTGTCGGCTTCTGAAAGCCAAGTCCTCATCAGGGGGACCATCTGTGTGGAGTCCTGGGGGGAAAAACCCAGCTCTCTGCCTCTCAGCCTGCTTCCCCATCCTAGCTCCTGGCCTTTAATTTTTGAGCCAAACAGGGCATTCAGACCTGGAGACTCAGGGAGGACACCTGCTGGTGGTCTTGGACCGACTTGATGTTTGGACAGAGGTTTGAGGGTAAGATCTCCCGCTGGGGATCTGGGGTCATTAGATGGAAATATACCAGGAACCATGGCTGGACTGAAACACAACCCAGAGGCCACTCACTGTCTTCCCCCCACTGCACTGCAGGCTGATGCTGTGGGGGTGGGGCAGGCAGCTAGCTGGCCCTCCCTCACCTGATCTGGGCCAGATCTTTGTCCTGTTTTGGGCTTAGGGCAAAACCTGACCTCCTTGGAAGCCCAAAGCAGGTGGCTGTTCAGAGTGGTTGGCAGGAGAATCCGGCTCCTAGATCCGAATCCATGGTTAAGAGGGTCAGTTTTCTTTGTGAGCCTCTGGACCCGGCTGGACCTTGGAAAGATTCCCTCTGGACTTGGGGAGAGCTGGCCGTCAGGTCAACACTGAAAACTCGCCTTCCCTTCCCACAGCCAGGCTCCAATTTCTTTATCCTTACTCTCCAGGAGACATCTGGACCTGCTAGACCTGCCCCTGGACTCTGTGTCACCTGCCTCAAGTCTTGGTGACAGCCATCGCCTGTCCATGGTTCAATGGTCCAACCCTGCACACTCTAGCTGTGGTCAGAACCTTCTTTTGCAAGCAAACTCCAATCACCTTCATTTCCCCTTTGGAGAAACACCCTGAAGGACTTCTTGTCGTCTACTAGGCAAAGTCTAACTCACCTCTCCCCGCTGTCTGGTTCCTGGCCATCTTCCTGGGGTCCCCCCTCAGCAGCCCCACCTGGCCCTGTCTTCCAAACCAGCCCCACTCATCCCTCACTCCCTGCCCAAGCCTTGCCTCTAATTCTTCCTCCTCCCGGGTCAACTCTGGCCTTCCACGGTCCACTGGTGACATCCTACCCACCCCCCAAACCCCAGACCTGTGCGTCAATTCCGAGAGCAGCTTCTCTGCAGGAAGGGAGCTGGGCTTTGCCACTCTCCACACACCTTCCACACGCTTGGGGAGAAGCCAGGCGTGCTATAAATAAGTGAGAAATCAAAGTTCACGGGCGTTTGGGCCAGGTGCCATAACTGGGTATCCTCTCGGGATCCCCTTTGTTGTACGGGTGGATCTGCAGATGCGGACAGGTCAAGTGGCCACAACCATCTACTTAGAAAGGGGCAGTGTGGACTCAGATCTGCTTCCAGAACTCCGTTTTGGTGGATCTGAAACGTTTTCCCTCAAAAAAAAAAAAAAAAGATGGCTGGATGTCACACACCCAGGACACCAAGGAAGGCCCTGTCTCCTCCCAGGGGACTTAGTGGTACCTGTTCTTCCACACACAAGGTGTGGCACTGGAGTCACAGAGGGTAGGGTGCAGCCTGATGTCCCGTGTCCCTGCTTCAGGGCTCTCTCTCCATCTTCCTGGACAAATGCGCTTTAATGAAATGGGGTCAGAGCTACCAGTTTAGGAGGGGAGGAAAATGAAGGGACGGCAAGCCGGGTAACCCTTTGCTCAGCTATTGCTGACCTGTACGGTGCGCCTGTTTGGCTCTGGGGACTGAACTAGACGCCGCCAGCAGAGGGCAGTATCTACCCACCCTGGGCCCGCGCTAAACCACAGCCCACTGGACTCCGCCTCCTCTCGGGCTCAGCAGCAGGGTGGGGCTCCCTGGTGTGGCGAATCTCCGCCAATGAGAAAAACACCTCAGTCTGGTCTCTCGTCTGCTAACTGGGAGTTACGAAGCTGTTCGTGTCTGAGGTTGGGAAAAACAAACAAAACAGAAGTTGTCCAGCTTGGGAAGAAAGAGGAATGCTGGTTATATAATCATTTCTCCCGATTCGCTGACAGAGGCAAGATGCTTCCATCCACCCGCCGGCTACCAGAAGGGCAGGAAGGAGGTGCCCGGCACATCCTAAGCGCTTCTTGCTCAGCGGTGGGAGCTTGGTTTGGAGAGCAAAGCCCTGATCGATTTCTCTTTGATGGAGGCTGGCCTGGTAGTTCAGTCCTGGGGAATTAGTGACATCTTAGAAAGTGTCCCCAAGGGTTCAAAAGGTTGGAAAAAGATGCGCCTGGGAGAAAAGCTACTAGAAGCCAGACGGTGGTGGCAGGAGAGGAGGTTACAGCCGGCTTCCCTCCAGGTTGGAAAGGGTCACTGTGGGAAGCCCAGGGCTTAGTCTCCGCATCCGTGGAAGACTGAGCGGGAAAACCTGGGATTGACAGAAGGCAGGCAGGAGAGATTATAACTGGGACAAACTCCTTGTGCCAAGGACAAGGATAGGGGCTGTCAGGGAGGGGAGCCAAGATGAGCCGAGGCTTGCCTTTTAGGATCTCGAGGCTGGAGTCCCTGGGGTCTGGATACCCCAACTATAAAGCCCTTCCAAACAGGGTGTGGCACTTTTTTTTGGCTCAGTGTCTACACTGAGCATCAAGAAAGTGATGTCCACGCACAGGACATCAAGGGAACGCCGTTTCTCTGTTGGACAAAACAAAACAAAAGACAGAAGGCTGGAACTAGCCCAGAGCTGACCCCTGGAGGCTGCAGGTCATGGGATTTGGGTGCTGCCTGACACTGATTTTAGCATTTGGGTGTGGGAGGGACCTCCCCCCCTGCAATTTGCTCTGAGAGGCCAAACTCCGCAGGCTACCTCGGAAGGAGAAAATTGCACGCACCCTAATTCCTGTCCAAGACTTTGCTGTCCAGTTTTTTTTTTTTAAATCTGAGTGGAAGGTATTTATTTGCCAAAATTATTTCAGCAGGTTAAAAAATTTGGAGATCAATTTTAGACAGTGAAAAGCTCCAGGGCCAAATTCTTACTGCCCTGAATCGTGGTTCCCATAGGAAAATCCATGTGGTTCCTCACTGGGGGCCTCAGTCCACCAGGATCCCCTTTAACTGGCTTCACTTATTTGAATCTGAAGGTAAAGTGGCAGAAAAGGAAAATATACACGGTATTCTTCTTTGACATGACTTCCTTTTGTGCTCTGAAACGTTAAGGCTCAATCCATTCATTCCCTTCAGGCTGGTGACAATTTGGGGAAACTTAAGTGACTCATCCATATTGGCAAAGTGGAACCATCCACATTTCTAGAATGTTCCTGTGGACAGAATTGCTTTTGGGCCTCATGGATGGGATTTCCTGGGAGGGGGGTCAATGAATGTGACCCCATCAGCGACACTGGCTGGGGTAGGTGGGTTTGGGGAGGGTTTGCCCAAGCCATCAGCAGTAAGGACTCTGCCAACCGGGCTCAGAATCTAAAGGCATCAGATTCCATGATTCCCAGTTTCATGGGAAGATTTTCCTCTCAATCACCACAACCCCTTCCTTGTTTCCTAACCCTTATTTAGGGAGCTTCGGAACGCAGACCCTTAATTACAGACACACAAGGAATCCACGTGGGCCGGGGACATGTTTCTTGGCACCAAGGGTCTTTCACGAAGGCGGTGGACTCAAATCTAAGATCGACACGCTTGCACAGGTAACAGGACAGACGGAGACCCAGGCCCGTCCCACGCACACGTACGCACACGACCCAAACGTCAATAATAAGAAAGATGGGGGACTCGAGAGGCAGAGGGACCAGCTCAGGTCCAGAATCCGCAGCCTTTCCAGGGGGCCCCAGAGGACAGACCCTACAAGGAGCGACAGCCACGATCCAGTGGTTGCATGCACCTGCCATCTGCCCTCGACGATGGGAGAGCAGGGAGAACGTGGTTTGGTGAGAGCCACTGCAGGTCACAAAGGCATTGCATCGCAGCAGGAGAACTCAGGGAGCAGACCCAGGAGGCCGAGGAAGCCACTGGGGGGCAGGAACCCAGAGGAGGAACACCAGGACACAGCAACGGGACAGAGGCAGAGCGGGGACCCCGGGGGTCCCGGAGGAAAGGTGCAGCCGTGTGTCCGCCCGTAGGAAACCCGCAGCCGCCCCTGCCGCAGCACTTGGGGTGGCCGCCTGCCGTCCCTCCGTGCTGGAGGATCCAGTTAGGAGCTGAACACCCTGCCGGAGGAGAGGAGGGGAGTGCGTCAGTGCCATTGGCCCCGGGGCCACTCTCCTTCCCTGAAGAAACCCAGAGAAAACCATGCCAACGAACAGATGCTTGCTCAACTGACCAGGAAAAGGGCCGTCAAGGGGGCTTTTGACAATGAAGGAAGGTGTGATCTTTTAAATTTAATTAATTTATTTTAAATAAATAAATAAAATTTATGATTTACTAGAGGTTGAACCCAGGGCCTCACACATGCCAGGCAAGTGCTCTACCACTAAGCTACGTCCCCACCTCTTTTACTTTTTTTAAAAAAATTTTTATTTTATCTTTTGGGTACTGGGCATCAAACCCAGAGGGATTTTTTTTTTTTTTTTTTTTTCCACTGAGCTCCATCTCTGGTCTTCTTTACAATTTTTTTTTTTCTTTTTTTGGTGCTGGGGATTGACCTCAGGGGCCCTCAACCACTGAACCACATCCCCAGCCCTTTTTTGTATTTTATTTAGGGACAGGGTCTCACGGAATTGCTGAGGGCCTCACTAAGTTGCTGAGGCTGGCTCTGAACTCGAGATCCTCCTGCCTCAGCCTCCTGAGCCACTGGGATGACAGGCGTGGGCCACCGCACATGGTACCTAGCTAGCCGTGAGGAGGCGTGATCCTAAAGGCAATGGTGTGAGCTGAGTGGACACAAAGTGTGTTTGGAGATCAGTTCGTTGTCTCAAAGAGCAAACAGCAAAATTGCTGAGTGTCAGAACTGAGGGTGAGTGTGCGCCTTGTGCTCTGAAGAGGAGATGCTGGATTCCCACCCCTTCTCAGGGTGCATGGCCGGGGTCTGGGGAGGGCACCCAGCAATGAGATGGGCAGCTGCGTCCTGGAGTTAGGTAAGGTTTACATTCCAAGACTGCACCTCTGTCTTGTAGGGTCTCTGGCTGTTTCCAGCCACTTCTAGTGGATGAGAGAAACTGTCAACATCCCATCAACTGTAATTTGCACAGAGGAGAACGCCCTCAACCTGGTTGGTGAGGGGGAGGGGACACTGGAGCAGAGTGGGAGCCAGGACTCCAGTAGGGGGCACCCCAGATGGATGAGCATCCAAAGCAGGGGCTTCAGAGTTCCCTGGACCAACCACTGTGCCCCAAGTCACTAATTTCCTATCCAGCAGGTCTGGGACAGCATGGGAATTTGCATTTCTAACAGGTCCCCAGATAGTGGTGGTGGTGCTGCTGGTCTGGGGACTCCACCGTGGGAAGGTCCCTGTCCACCGGGGCAGGAGAGAGGATGCTGCCTCCGCTCCTGGGGGTGGAGCCGACTTACTCATCTGTATCTTTTTTGCTCTCTTCAATGAAGGCAATGGACTCAGATCTAAGGCGGTTGGTCACTTCGTACGTTCTCAGGGTGACTCCGAAAATATCCTCGTGGTACCGGTTGTCATCCTAGGGGACAGACACCATCAGGGGACGGCCCTCAGATGCCTTTGTCTGGCATCTGAGTGGCATGTACCTAGAGAAGACAGTTCCTGAAGACACCAGGCTGAGCCCAGTTGTCCCCAGGGCACCTCTGATCTCTAAGGCTCTGTGTCGGCGAGACTCTACCTCCAGGGCTGGGTAGCCGCCAGGGCACATCCCCACAGCTGCACAGAGTGGGGACTTATTGGGATCTCAGGGTTTCAGAAGCGATGGGAGCACCTCTGGCAGGGCCAGCAGTCCTCACAGGGTAGAGGGAAATTGCATCTGGACTCTGAGGAGGGACAGTGGCGGGAATGTGTTCAACCTGCCAGGAACCCCGGGTGCTGGTCCAGCCTCCTGGGACCCACCTGCAGAGCGGGTCTGTTTTGAGTAGGGAAGGGTTTTCAACTCTATTCTATGGAGTCCTGGGGAACTCAGGACAGGGTCTCCCGAGGATCACATCAGAAGGAAGGAGGATACAGCTGCTCCCCAGCTTCTCGGGTGCATGCCATTGGAAAGTTCTTTTAATTTCCTGGGGTTTAGCATCAGATTTAGAGTAAGGGCTTTTTCCACAAAAAAGTTTGATCACTGCTCATCTAGGGAAGGACAGGATCACACCTAGAGATTTGTGGGGGTCTAGGACTGGGTTCTATTTGGGGAAGTTGGTCACATGGTTAGGACTTTGTTGCCCAGCCTTCGGACATGTTAGGAAAAGGTCCTTCTTTCAGGGTAGACACAACTCCGTGCCAAGGCACTGGTTTAGAGAGCTAAGCGTGGGGTGGCTTTCAGACCTCTGTCTCTCCCTTGGACAGATTTTTTTGTTCAGTGCCCTACCTGTACAACTACACAGGGCAGCTTTGCAGCTTGGTTCTGGGGGCAGAAAAAATTGGGTTAGGATAATTTCTATCTAACTAACTCAAGGTCCCACCTGCTATTTCCACACACTGCCATCCTCAACCATGTTCATACATGCACCAGCATTCCCTGCCGTCCTACCTCCATTCTCAATCCTGGTTGGGGACCCCCTCTTATATTCTCTACCCCCAATCATAAGTGCACAAGTGAGATGTCATCATGGCTCCCCCAATCATCAACAGGTGGCACGGGGGAGAAGAGACAGGAAGGATGTCAGACAAGGGACCCAAGATGCCAGCCGGCCCTCGCTCACCCTCAGCCTGCTGATGAACACGCCGGCATCCTCCTCCGAGAGTTTCCCCTGCTGGGCCATGATGCGCTGGACAGCCTTGAGGACGTCGGCCGCCATGGTGACGTCTCCACACACATAGATGTGGCCCCCTTGCTCCTTCAGGGCTCGGTACACGGGCTCGGCCAGCTGCTCTTGCAGGACATCCTGAACGTACTTCTGCAAGGGCAGGAGGGTCCATGAGGAGGGGCGGGGCCCTGGGAGGCTCCTGCCTCCCCAGGAAGCAGTGCGGTGCGGGAGCTGGGGGGCCGCAGGATGTTTTGTGGGCGTTCCCGGGGAAAAAGGGCTGGGAACCCCGGAAAAGGGAAATGGGAAAGTGGAAAGGGGATCCCTCCAGTTGTCCCACTTGGGGAAACTGGAGATCAAGTCTGCTGAGGACCCTCCAGGGAACCAGAGAGAGAGAGAGAGAGAGAGAGAGAGAGAGAGAACCCTGGAGGGGCATCAGGGAGGCATTGTCCACCTGCTCCTCTCCTAGTGGCCACTGCTCACACACTGATAAGATCTGTACACGCCAAGGTGTGGGTTTGGCTCCTGCAGGCACCCCAGGCCACAGTGCCAGAATCCTGGGGACAGACGGCAGGGGTGGGGTGAGGTGCGGGCTGTTGGTCAGCAGCAGCAATAGCTGGAGTAAGAGATGGGCACGGGGTATCTCACATGGCCCCCAGGAGTTTGTCTTTAACTTGTCCTGGAAACTCCCCCCAGGTGAGACTCACATTCATCAGGTACATCCTGGGCGCTGTACGGCTGTTATGATTGACAGACTTCCCCACAGTGCCCTCTACCCACGGGTGTCCTGGCCCCTTCCCCAGGATTCCCCTGGACTTTCCAAGGACCCAGAAGAAGTCTGCACCAGCCCATTCTGATGGGTGCTACCTCTTACGGGCTGCCAAATATACTTTTGAAATTCTTATTTTGAAACTTTTTTTTTATTGTGGCAAAGTACGTGTAATACACAATCTACCATGCTGACGTGTGTAAGTCAATGGCATTAAATACACTCACCATGTTGTGTGGCTGTTGCTACAGTCTAGTTGCAGAATTTTCTGTCACTCCAAAGAGAAACCCTGTGCTCACTCCCCGTTACCCCGCCTCCCCAGTCCCCAGCAATCACGAATCTGTTTTGGGTCTGTGCATTTCCCGTTTTGGGGAACCTTTTATGTGCGTGAAGTCACATAATGTGGGCTGTTAAATATTTTAAATAGATGCCCTCTCCAGGCTTCCTGAAGTGCAGAGTCAATTCACAGAGGGGGGATTTGGAAAGGGCGAGGGGGTTTCTAAGATAGGGCTTGCAAGGGGGTGGGCTGGGGCTCACCTTTGGTTTGTCTGGCTCCCGGGAGTAGGCGGTGTACAGCTCTCTGAAGACCCCTTTGTTCTTGGCCTGTAGGGTCTCTTCCCTATAGATGTGATCTATCTTGGATTGCCGGCACCCGAAGACCAGGACCATGGGGCAGGGACTCATTCCTGGGGACCGGAAAGACCTCATGTCACTGACAGCTCTGGTGCCTGATTGGGGATGGGGTGCTGGGACCTCAGGGTGTGCCATGCAGGCAGCTGCTCACAGACACCAGGGCAGGTGGGTGTGGGTATGTGCGTGCACAAACCCACACACACACACACACACACACACACACACACACTGCGGGCTGTCAGTGAGATGCACTCGGATCTCTCTTCCCTAACTCCTGGACGACTTAGCTGCCTCCACCATCAGGCAGTGCTAAGAGCCCAGACTTGAGCTAGAAGGCCTGGGATCAAATCTCAGCTCTTCGTGATGAAGCACAACTTATTGCATGTTCTAAGCCTCAGTTTCTCCATATGCAAAATGAAAACAGAGCCATCCCTCAGTATGCACAGGAGACGGACCCCAGGATCCCACTCAGATACCCAAATCTGAGGGTGCTCAATGCTCTTAAATGGTGCAGCATTTATATAGAACCTTCCGGCATCCTCTAGATGACTTGTGATGCTGAAACAATGTAAATGCTAGGGGAACAGCTGTCACACTATATCTTTTAGGGAATTAGAACAAGGTCTGCACATGCTCAGTACAGATGCAATATTTTTCTTTGAATAGTTCAGACCTGCAGTTAGTGAACCTGTAGGTTCAGAACTCATGGATACCAAGGGTGGGCCGATTGTAATAGCAACAACTACCTGAAGGAACTGTCATGAGAAATACGTGTGCAACATGAAAACTGGGCGCACTTAATGAATATAGATGTTGGCTTTTCGGGAGAGCAACTGTTCCATGGCGGGTCTTGATATCTGAGTTGCTTTTCTGCATTCGTGTTGAGTGCTTCAAAGGTGCTCCAGGAATCTTTGTTGGATCAGGGCCACAGTTGGGGCGTGTCTCCCTCTCCCAAAGTTGAACTCTTATACTTTCAGAGAGCGAAGTCTGCTCTTGAATACCGGTCCATAGGGGAATCATATCAACCCAGCCATTGGTCAGGACGAATGCTAACTCCTTCTAAGGCTTGAATTTTTACAAGACTATACCTTAAATAATCAGAGACATGTCTCTGGGCTTGGAATTTCAAGCCCTGAGGACAAGCTGGCTGGGAGATTTGTTGGGATGGGCCATTTGGATGGTAATGAGCTTTGCCTAGGGGTGAGGTCACTGCTCTCTTCCCTCCACCCCTTCCAGGCAGGGAGGCAATGAAGAAGCTGACCACCATTCTCTGGGACTCTGGGTGAGAGACTCAGGGTGGAAAGCAAGTGGCTGCTGGGCTATACTCCACCTTTGTGTTGGATGTCGAATTGCCGCTGTTGCCAGAAGCTTCGGAAAGGGGCGATGCCAGTTCCTGGGCCAACTAGGATGCACGGGACCTGGGGGTTTCGGGGCAGGTGGAAGCTGGGTGCACTGGATGAGAAGAGAGAGTTAGAAGAGAGTCAGAAGCTTTGCTAAATTCAAATCCCATCCAGCAGAGTGGAGTCTGAGGTAGACCAGGTGTCCATCTGGTTTCTGGGCATTGCTTCATTCCCAGCTAAGCTTAGCTTTGAGCTAAGCCTCCAAGCGTGGGGGGATTTAACCCGAGTTTCTCTACATGGCCACTCTCGAGTCTGGGGCAGGATGCTCCTATGCTGTGGGTCTGTCCTACGCATGGTTGGAGGCTGAGCAGCTCCATGGCACAAGGTGACAGGAGCATCGCTGAGTTGTGACAACCCCAAATATCTTCCAATATTATCAAATGTGCCCAGGGTGGTGGAAAATCACCTTGGGCTGGGAACCACTGGTACACCCATCATGAGATCTTAAATCAGAGATCCCAGGACATCAGTGAGTAAAGAACCACCTGGAGATGTAAAAACTGCAGGTTCAGGGGATGCAGGAAGTTTAGGCTCAGGACTCTATTTTTTTTTTTTTTTGGTACTGGGGATTGAACGCAGTGCACTCGGCCACTGAGCCACATCCCCAGCCCTATTTTGTATTTTATTTAGAGACAGGGTCTCACTGAGTTGCTTAGGGCCTTGCTAAATTGCTGAGGCTGGCTTTGAACTCGCGATCCTCCTGCCTCAGCCTCCCAAGTGCTGGGATTACAGGCGTGCGCCACCGCACCCGGCTTCAGGACTCTATTTTTGAGATGCTCCAGGGGATTTGGATACCAATGGTATGTGGACCATACATCCCACCCTCAACAGGTGAGAATAATGGTTGGCTGAGGCCACCGTTGAGGTAGAGAAATTGCTGGTTGGTGAACAGCTGTGCATCACGGGTCTGAGCTCCAAAACTGGGTTGGGGAGGAAACACTAATTGACAGGATGGTCGGATCTTCTCCATCTCTGAGAAACTGGGCCAAGTTTGAAGGTGACCAGAAGAATTTGGATATTCTTGCCACCAGCCTGAGACTGTATATGCCCGGTTTCTCAGCACTTGATAAATTATCCACAGCGCTGACTTGACCTTGCTTAGAGGACACACTGAACTTGCTATGCTGCTCTGCCCCATGATCCCGTTACTCTAGCAACTTCAGGCCAGGCAGGAGGGATGGTGGTGCCCACCCAGTCCATCCCAGCCCTTCAGGCTGCTCCACTTACTCCAACTTGTGATCTCAACATGCAGATGTGAGAGGACTGTTCATCTCTCGTCCTCGACTACTTACCCCCGCACGAAACAGGGGACTACCTCGCCAGCCTGTATCCGGTTGAGCCAGGAGGAGCACACGCCATGGTGAATTGGTCCTTCTCCATCTAGCAGGGGAAGCAGGACGGTCCGGGTCATCTATTCCCCACACCCCCACGCCCCCAGCCTGGCTTCTCCTCCCTCCAATGCAGAATGCTCATAGACTGACACCATATCTCTGCTTTGGAATTCCTACTCTGGATCCCCTCCTCTGAAGGGGAAGAGGAAATGGTATAGCTGACATGAGCTGGTAGCTGTGCACCTGCCCTGGATTCTGGGTGGGAGGCATTCAATTCCTATCCACTGGAAGGACGTCCATAGAGGTGCTCTGGGTGGCTCACTGGGGTCCTGGTCTCAGAGCTCTTCAGCTAGTGTGCATGTGAATTGCTTCACCAAGGAGGGAAAGTTCAGGAACAGGGTCAGGGTCATCTGACTCAGCGGGGTACCTGATGTAGCAGAGCACCCCCCCACCCAGGGAATGGTGGGGTGGCCTGTTCTAGTTGATGCCTTGGGATACAAGGGGGTGGAGCTTCCCAAATGCACATCCCACCTCCTTCCTAACTCTGCTTGGGGTTGGCTCAGCCCCAGGACAGTTTGCTTGCTCTGCAGGGATTTGGGGTTTGGCCTGTGGTTACTGGTTAGGGAGAGACCTCTGGAGGTCTTGGGGGGAAATGCAGACCGGGGGGCCTCCCAGCTCCTCCGCCCACCTCGGGTGTGATAGGAGACGATGGCCACGGTGAGGTGCACCTCGTCAGGGTACATGTCTGGGGAGGAGCTGATGGAATAGTAGCGTGGCTGCAGCAGAGAGAGCTGGGTGAGGAGCAGGGTGGCCGGCATCTGGACAGACGGGAACTCCTCCAGCACCTCCACCATCGTGGGGTTCTTGCCCCATTTCCATTCCTCGTACTCCTGCAATCCCTGTGCCAAGAAGAGGATGGAAGAGAGCCTGGATCCAGCACCTGTGGAATTCCAGCAGGTGCTTGAGGACGTCCAGGGAAGACAGCAAAATAAAACGAAGAGTTGTGAACACCTGCAGGGGAATTGCACTGCTCCAGGTTCTCATCTCATCTTATGAAATAGACACCTCCTGAGTCCCTCTGGGTTGCTACCCCAAAATACCTGAGACTGGCTAAGGCAGACAATAGAATTGCACTGTTCACAGTTCCGGAGGGTGGGAAGTTCATGGTCAAGGAGCCAGCAGATGTGGAGTCTGGTGAAGGCTGCTCCTCAGACCTGGAACGTGCCCTGTGTCCTCCCATGGCTGAAGGGGAGCACTTGCTCCCTCAGGGCTCTTTCATGAAGATGCTCATCCTATGTCCTCCCGAGAGTCACTTCCCAAAGGTCCCATCTCTCTACACCATCACCCTGGGCATATGAATTTTGACACATAATTTTTGGGGGGCACAAAACTTCAGACCACAGCAGGCACGACTAGGATCCCGATTTTACAGATGAGGACTTTGAGCAAGGCAGAGGTCCTGTGGCTACTCAGTGTGATGGTTGGGATTTGAATCTAAGTGGGGGTGGGTGGCAAACCTCATCTGCATGCCAATCTGGACCTGCCACCTATGAGATAAGAATTGTTTTTACTTTTGGAAATGGTTGGAAAAAAATTTAAAAAAGAAGAATATCTCATAAGAATATGGTATGATGCAATTCACATCAGGGTGGACCAGAACATGTCATTTCTTCTACGCTGCTTCATTCATCTATGCTGTTTCATGGTGATGGTGGAATTGAACAGTTGCCACAAAGACCAGATGGGCCATGAGCCTAAAATACTGATTACCTGGCCTTTTACAGAAAAAGTCTGCCAATCCCTGCTCTGGGTGGCCTGGCCTGAGAATCTGTGCTCCTAACCATTCCATTCTCCTGAAGGTCAAGAGAGATGCTCCAGGGGTGCCATGACATACTGAGTCCTGGGCAGCAGGCACAGAATGCAGACTTGAGATGTGTTTGGTTGCTGAGGCTGGAAATGTGTCCTTGGAGAGATGGTCAACTTCGAGATGGTGGTGGACAGCATAGGAAAAGCAGGTTGGGGGTGGAGGACCACGGTTGGGGGCATATTGGCAGCAAAGCCCAGTGGTTACCAGGGAACACAGGAACCCCAGGGCTCCAGAGTTGTTTTTTCCTACATCTCAGATGATTCCCTGGGTGGTTCCTTATTGTTGGCAAAAAAGACTCAGTTTGTGAGATGAGGGGTAAGGTCAATCACAAGTGCATTGAATAACAAAGTGCATTGTATAACCCACTCCTAAGGACCATCCTTGCCTTCTCAATAGAGCATAGCACCCTTGGGAATGTGCATGCCCAACCTAAGGCATCCAGACTTCTAGCTGTTGGAGTGCAACTGACCAAGAGCCCCAGTGGAGGCCAGGTGGACATGCACCTGCAACTGACATTCATCACCAGTGTTGGGCCAGCTCTGGCTTCTACAGGCTGCTTCCAGCCCATGACTGAGCATGGAAGAGAGAGACTCCAAAGCACGTTCTTTCCTGAGATATGTGACTTGGGCTCTCAGACTCTCCAAGGACCTTGCTTGTCCTTCCATAAACTACATTGCAATCTAGCACGCTTCCTTCCAAATTTTCTTCCCTTTCTTTTCACCTGGGGCCTCCCTTGTTTTGACATCTGACATCTGACATCCAGCCTTACCTGACTACTTTCCCATTTTCCTCTCACACAGGTGTTTCCACTAATCAAAATCCTGGCTCATGCATCCCATCTTGGAGAATGTGCTTTTCAGAAGAAATGGACTTACGCATATGGTTGCATGAAATTCTGCTTTAAATGATCCTGTGCAAATGGTGCAGTTTCTGGTCCTTTTCAGATTCCCTCATTAATTATAACTTTTAAATAAAAGTTTTACATGTACATAGTCTAAAAAGTTGAATAATTCTGCCAAGTTTATGACTAAAGATAATGGTCTCATCTTCCACTGCTTCCATATGTTTCCTGCTCCCCAGAGGTAGCCACTTATAACTCTTTATCTGTTTATTCTGGTGGTTATTTTCATATATCTAAATAATATGCACCTGCTAACTAGACTATTCCTTGCTACCTGTCATTCAATCCCGTCTCCCAGACAACAGAAAAATGCTAAGCCAGCCTTTGCTGTGAGTCTGATTATTGGGAAGGAGACCCCATTGGAAAGAGCTTGGGTGGTCTCCTAGGTAGGATGTGCAGCCATAGGGGTAGGTGAGTCCACGGTGTTACCGAGCAAGAGTGGTAAACTTGATCATCAGAGGCTTCTTATATCTAGCAATCTTACCCATAGCTCCTCCACATTGGAGGAAGCTTATCTTTAAACCATGGCACTATGAGAGTCTTTCTTTTTCCTCCAAGCATGGGCTAAAATGGTACTCATGGATGCTCCAGATAACAAAGGAAGTTGGCAGAAGATGACACACAATTTCCATAGTGGCCAGAGAACTTTGAATTTCAAGGGGATTGCTCTTGTTCTGTCAGGCCTTACAACAAGAACAAGGAGAGAAGGTTAGGACTAGCCAAAGTGGACCAGCCAATATGGCAGCCATATGCAAATGAGGAAATGGCCAGCATGGCTCAAGACTGCCATCTGCTGGAAGAGTGTTGGAACAACAGCTTTATAGTTCCCTAAAACTAGGAGGTGAAAGGTGCCCCCTGGGGGGGGGGGGGCGGGTCCAGAGCCTGGGGACCCACCTTGCTGAGGACCAGCAGACGCTGCTTCTCTTTCTCGCTGGTGGCCAGGGAGGCAAACTGCTGCAGCTGCAGGGGCGTAGGTGGTGTGGTGATGTCCAGGTAATACTTGAAGGCCTGGAAGATGGTGCAGGGCGGGAGGCGGGACTCGTCCTTCCAGTTGCTGATGATGCCTGGGGAGGCACAAGGCATGAGGAGGGTGGGGAGGATGGGGAGGGCTGGGGTCCAGGCCTGCGGCTGGGGCCAGGTGAGCTGGGTGGTCCCAGAGCCGAGCAACCTGTTGGCTCTCTACCTTCCACACATCCACAGGCCCAGGAGACCATCTGGGTGCCTCACAGAAGGAGAATATGAAAAAGGTACTCTGCACCCTGAGCGTGAGCTAGGCGTCTATTCTGGCTCCATCTATCCTCTCCTGGTGTCAGCTTGTCACCCCCTGGAGCGGATGCTGGACACCAAAATGATAAGCATGGCTAACCCTTACCTAGCGCTCTCCACATGCCAAGCACGGTTCTCAGGCCTTAACGCTATCCACCCATTTAATCCTGATAACAATCCTACATGGTGAGTGCTGTTATTATCCCCCACTGGGAAAAATACAAGCAAACAGAGGTTCAGGGGTGTGTCCTGGGCCACACAGCTCCTAAGTGTGCAGTCAGGAAGTCTTGCGCCAGATCTTGCTCTAAGTCCCCCACAGCATGGTCGGCCCTCCAAATCCACAGCTTCTGCATTCTGTGGATTCTACTGAGGATTCAAAATATTTGCTGAATTTTTTTGTCTGTTCTGAACATGGACAGACTTTTTTTTCTTTCTTCTCATCATCCCTAAACCATATGGCACTATAACTCTTCACAGAGCATCTGCATTGTATTAGATGTCACAAGTCACCTGGAGGTCACTTAAGGTAGGCAGGAAGAGGCACATAGGTTATGTGCAAATACGATGCATTCCACACACGGGACCTGAGTCTCCATGGGTTTTGGTATCTGTGGGGGGCGGGTCCTGGATATGGAGGGATGATTCTTCTACCTCCAGGTCCACCTGTGCTACTGAGATGAATCACAGAGACCCTTTGCCTTTGGGAAATCCCAGACAGGAATGTCAAGGATGGTCACTTAAACAGGTTGGAACATGACCAGATAATGTGGGTTCTATTCCTGATGGGCCATCAAGCTTCCTGGAGGACCTTTGGGTCCTGAGAGGAGTCTCAATGAGACGTCATCTGTTCTTCACTTGGGGCACGACAGGTATTTGTCGAGGAACAGTGGAGATGAGGAAGGCAGACAACCCTCCTCCCAGCTATGAGCCACCCATGTCCTGGCATCACGGGACTCTGCTCAGACAGCCGGGCCAAGACAGGTCAACCGCGAGAAAGGGGGCATCTGCCTCAGAAGCTGGTGGTGGCAGAGACCCACTCTCTTGCATGGATCTGGGAGTGGGAAGAGCGACGTGTCTCCCGCTGCCCACACACCCACCACCTCTGGATCCTCCCCAGGAAGGGGAAGGTTCCCCAAGAGAGTTACCCAAAGCTGTGTTCCGTTCCTCCAGCAGCTCCACCTTCACCATCTGGTTGACAGGGGGTGCGTCCTCCAGCCGCTCAATGAGGGCATTGACGAGGTCCTCGTGGTTGCCAGGGAAGACGCCCAGGTGGTCTCCAGGCTGATACTGGAGCTCCTGATTCCCATTGGTGTGGAGACGCACAAAGATGGTGGATCGGCTGTAGGGAAGGACAAGGGGGGTGGGGATAGGGTAAGGGTCACCAGCTTCTGCCCTCTCTCTCTGCTTCTCTCTGTCCTTCTTGGCCCCAACTCCACCCTCCCTCCATCTTTCTTGAGGCCCGTGCCAACAAGTCTTGAACCCATCATTCTGCACCATAGCTTTTATCAAGGTCTCCCAGGAGCCCCTGGTTGCAAATCCAAGGGTGGCTTTCCTGGGTTCATCTGGATCAAGGAAGCAGCACTGGACATAGCTCTGGATTTTCCTGCCCAGTCTGTTCTTATTTTTTTTGGGGGGGGGACTGGGGATTAAACCCAGGGGCACTCCACCACTGAGCCACATCCCCAGCCCTTGGTGTATTTTATTGAGAGTCAGGGTCTCACTGAGTTGCTTAGGGACTCTAAGTAGCTGAGGCTGGCCTCGAACATGCGATCCTCCTGCCTCAGCCTCCCGAGCCACTGGGATTACAGGTGTGCGCCACCAGGCACTTGGCCCCAGTCTGCTTTGACGGCTCCTTTGCATTTCCCCCAAACTCTGAACACTGGAGCAGCCCAGGCTCATTCCTCAGACATAATTGCCCCTCTGTCTTCCTGCCTTCACTTTAATTTCCTCCATTTCCCATCCTCTGACCCAGAGCATCATTTACTTCCTTCTGGGGTCTGGGAGTTGTCCCCTGGCAAGAAAATATGAACTCTGCGATGACAAGGCAGCTTTCTGTTTTGTCTGGGTGATGACGGCCTATGACACATACTAGGTTCTCAAAAAGTTACCTGAGGATGAAGGAACCTCAGACTTCCAGGGGAGGCCCTGTGTTCAGCACCAACCTCCCCTAGGAATTCCCATCTCCACCCGCTTTTACAACCAGGGTCCTTGGCTCCTCTTACTCATGAATTCACTGAGATCATAGAATTGCAGGGTCTAAGAAGAACACCTAGAGAGAAGCACATGCCCGCCGGCCCAGCCACACCCTTTCACACCGACTTTTGCATTTGAAGTTCAGGAAGCCTGAACTTGAAGAAAGAATTCTCAGAATGCAATTGTTCTGGTCCTTTGAAAAGTTTCAGGGTGGGCAATACTTCGCCTCATCCCTGCGAAGGCTGGGATGGAGACAGACACCTTGGCACATCAGATCCTGCTTTCCGAGGCTGCTCTTTCTCCAGGGCCAATTGCTTTTGGTTGGTAGAGACGCTTGATATTCAATATGACAATTCCTGCATTCTCCACGGTAGGTAAATCACACTCGACTGGACCAATGGGACTCACTTTTTGGAGGTGTTTTTGGCACAAAAAGAGCCCTTTTGTGCTACAAACAGCCCTCGTTATTAAAAACAGTTGAGCTGGCACATTTTTTATGGTTATGGGGGGGAATGTCCAGTGTTTTCTTGAAGCAAGGCACCCCTGTCCTTAGTAAATGATGGGGAACTTGTGGTCATAATTGTGACT
The DNA here is from genome assembly GCA_020662805.1 of Glaucomys volans. Lineage (NCBI taxonomy): Eukaryota > Metazoa > Chordata > Mammalia > Rodentia > Sciuridae > Glaucomys > Glaucomys volans. The sequence continues at coordinate 274,040 of JAJEJO010001868.1, forward strand.
GGTACTGTTCGGCCTGGGGCTCCTCTCTCCTTTCCAAGGCAGGTCTCACCCTCTCTGGAGCACTGATCTTGTCAAATTATATGGATTTGCATGAGTGATTCTCCCCTGAGCTCACCGGCCTGGTTATCTTGCGTTGGCAGGCAGGGAATCAGCAGCAGCCAGCAGCCAGCAGGGGGCGCTGTAGGCCTCTCATTTGGGAGCCTCCTGCGCTCACCCAGAGGAAGCCTTTGAAAGGCCGACGAATCAAGTCCAGCTTTCTTCACACACCATCGCGATTTGTACAAAATCGTAATCCAGAGGACCAGAACTTGCTGAGCTGGCTCATGCTCCCAGCCACTTCCCCCAGGTCCTCTTGAATGTAGCAGAGGGTGGTCAGGCAGTAAGGGGTAGGAGGAAATGAAAGTAGCTGGCAGGCAAGCTGAAGGTGGGCCAGGGCTCTGCCCAGCCTGGTGGGATTTTAAGCAAAGGGGCTTTGCAGGCTCCTCACTGAGATCCAGGAACTGAACAGCCACATAGCCTGGGGTACCTTGATGGGCTGGGTGATGCATATGCAAGGGTGGCGATGGGTTGAGGGCAAATACGGTGGTCAGGGAGGCTTCTCTGTGATCTGACATTTGAACAGAAACTTGAAAATGAGACATGAATGTCCAAAGATCAAGAGTATTCTAGGAAGTGGGGGTGGGTGGATGTGCAAAGGCCCTGAGGCAGAAAAAGGCATGAGCTATTCAAGGAAGGGAAAGACAGCTAGAGGGTTTGAAGAATGTCAAGGACCAGATCCCCTGGGCCCTGTCACAGTCCATCAGGGAAAAGAGTTTGGAGGGTTCTCTACACTCCGAGGCAAGCGACTGCAGGCTGTGAAATTGGAGGGGTGATAGGCTTCAATTCAGATTTTAAAAAGCTTTCTCAGGCTGCTGTTTGGAAAACAGATCTTTGAGAGAAAAGCCAAGAAACAGATGAGTTAGGCAGCTATTTCAGTCACTCAGACGAGAGATGGTCACAGGCTTGCTCAAGGTGGCCGCTGTGGGTCTGAGACGTATCTGAATAAGGCCAAGAGTATCTGTTAAGATGCGGCATGTCCAGTGTGAGGGGAAGACAGGAGGCAGGGAGGATGCTGGAGGCTCTGACCTGAGCCCAGGCTGATGACTGGGAAGGCCAGAGAGCAGTGGCTTTGTCCATGGGGAGATGAGAATTCCGACAAGGACGCTCCACCTCCATGCCTGCAGTCCTCCCAGACACCCAGGGCTCAGGCCCTGCTGCATTGGGGCTCTTGCTCTCCCCCTTGGAGATCCAGGCCCCGCAACCACTTGGCTCCTCCTGACTTCTAGGACTTCCCGTCCTCACCCACCTGCCAGTGCCCCATTACGATCCCTCCTCTGCCTTTGACTAATTGCTATGCATGGATCAGAACATTTATTTCCAGGCAGGAAATACTGTGGTCACTTTTCCCTTTAGATTCACAAGAACCACCCTGAAAAAGCTGTTTACTTCCTCCTGGGCACTTTGTTTGCAATTAAGGGTCTCTAGTGGAGGTGATTTGTGAAGCCTTAGTCACGATCTCCTGGGCCAAAGAGCCCAACTTCAGCCTTGGGCAGGAGAAAATGGGAGAATCATGTTTTGCCACTCAATTATGCTTTTTTTTTTTTAAAAAAAGAAAAACCTTATGAAGCTGGAAATGGTATTAAACCTGAAAATAGATAGGGCTATAGAGCATGCTTTTAAAGAGATAAACACTTAGGTACAATTTGGTCCTCTTTGTGCTAATTCACAACCGATTTTAATACTCTGCTCTGGTTTCTAACCTTGTTTTTCAGACCCTCAGCTTAGAGTCAGGTGCCCTTCCTGGAAGGGCAGGGGCTCATCTGGGGACTTTGGCTCAATTTTGCATCAGAATATTTGCAGGTTTCCTTGCCGCTTAGGCACTGTGGTTTAGGGGTGCGTCTACGCTGGTCTTCCATGGTTGGAGCGGATTCTCTGCCCCTTGGCCACGCTGTTCAGGTCAGGCCTTTCCACAGGATAGAATGGAAAGTGGAAGTGAGATCTACGCGCCATGTGCAGAATCTCTCTCTATCAGAGGGCATTGTGCTTTAAACACTGCATTTGACTAATTATTCAAAGAGATTAATTTCCCAGTCTACTTCTTAATGTCTGAGGATCTAGGAGAGACTAACAGGTTGACCCTAACAGGTGGATCACTTTTATCCAATATATCTCTTTTTTTGTTGTTTTTGTTTGTTTTGGGGAACTGGGGATTGAACTCAGGGGCACTCGGCCACTGAGCCACATCCCCAGCCCTATTTTGTATTTTATTTAGAGACAGGGTCTCACTGAGTTGCTTAGGGCCTCACTAAGTTGCTGAGGCTGGCTTTGAACTCGCGATCCTCCTGCCTCAGCCTCCCAAGCTGCTGAGATTACAGGTGTGCGCCATTGCGCCTAGTGATATCTCATTTTTAACACTCACATAGCATTGCAATGCCATTGAGACCACCTGTGTTGTCACTGGGCTTCTTGATTTTGGAGTCAAATAACCAGGTCAGCGTGACCTTGAAGAAGTCATTTCTACTACCTGTCATTTCCTCTTTTTAAAACGTGGATGATCACTGTCTCTTTCTCCTGGGCTGGCATGAACTCGGTGAGATCCTATGCAGGGGGCTCAGGACCATGCCCAGGACTCGGAAAGCTAGATAAACATTAGCAATCTCTCAGCCGGGCGCAGTGGTGCACGCCTATAATCCCAGCACTTGGGAGGCTGAGGCAGGAGGATCGAGAGTTCAAAGCCAGCCTCAGCAACTTAGCAAGGTCCTTAGCAACTCAGTGAGACCCTGTCTCTAAATAAAATACAAAATAGGGCTGGGGATGTGGCTCAGTGGCCGAGTGTCCCTGAGTTCAATCCCCAGTACCAAAAAACAAACAAACAAACAAACAAAAAACATTAGCAATCTCTCCAGAAATCATTCTGATGGTATAGACAAGGAGACACTGACTCAGAGCCCCTGAGGGACTGGTCCAAGGTCACACAGCTAGTGCAGGGGAGAGCAGGGGTCAGATCCCAGGCTGTGCAGCCGGAGAGCCACTGTTTGTATTATGCTGTGCGAAGAATCAAGATTTCAAAAGCTCTTCCTGGGCTGTTAGCTACAAAGTGAAATTCAACAGGGATCAACACAAAGACATTCATTAGTGCTAAAAAAAAAAATTGTTTATACAAGTGGAGGGGTGGACAGCCCCAGTTTGATCATTTTGAGCAGAGAGATGTCAAGGAGCAGGGAGGACGTCGGCTTAATGGGAGAGCAGGCTGTTAGGACAGCGCCTGTATTCTCAGGTGGCCTGGGCACATCCTGTTCAGATCAGCAGTGGCAATAATAGCCCCCGCGCACTCGGTGGTGATCATACGACTTCCGCTGCGCGGTGACCAGGTCTGCAAATGACATTTCCAGCAGGACAGAGTGTATCCTTTTACTCCAGCCTGAAGCTTGGGAAACCAGGTCCAACGCAGGATGATTGAAGGCATCAGGACCCATGGGAGATTGCTCAGGGGCCTTGGTTATTTGCATGTCTCCTATTTGATTATTTTTTTGGGGGGTGGTACTGGGGATTGAACCCAGGGGTGCTTTACCACTGAGCTATGTACCCAGCCCTTTTTAGTTTTTATTTTGAGACATGGTCTCATTAAGTTGCTGAGGCTGGCCTCCAACTCGTGATCCTCCTGCCTCAGCCTCCTGATGGATAGGCTTAGAGGCGTGTGCCATCACACCTGGCAGATCTCTCATTTGCAAGAAATGAATTTGTCCTGGGTGTCACTGGGAAGGCTAACTGGGTTTAACCCAAACTACTAAGAAGGCAGACTTTGGTTATATTAGATAATAAGATATTTAACTATATTACATCCATTGGCTATTTGGCAATGTTAGATACTAAGATAATTTCTAACAATTAGGATTTTAAAACACAGAGTGCATTTTTTGGGGGGACCAGATGAACCTCCTGTCATCCCAGAGACATGTAGGCAGGGGTCAGCTACCTATTTTTGCAGCACTCTATAGAGAAATGATCCACACTGAGGAAATGCCAGGACTAAGTGCTTTCTGAAGAAGATGCTGGGGTCCAGGGAGTCTCCAGCAATTCCACACAAGTGTGTCCTGCATGAAAAATCATTCAACTCTGTTCTCTGTCCCCTTTTCACAGCCCAGCACCATCTCCTTTGTCCTAGTCTCCAGATTGGAACTTGGCAAAGAGACGAGAGGAAACCCAGATGTGATAGGTGGCAAGGGGCTCCGTGGCACTTTGCAGTGGTCAGGAGCTGGGAAGGCACTCGGGGGAGTAAGCAGATGCTCTCCCGTGAGGCGAGTGTCCCCTGGGTGTCCCCTGAGGTGGACAGCTCCCAGAGCTTCCACATTCCTACCTGGATTTAGGACTCTGGAGGTTCTGACGACTCAGGAGGCGCGCGGCAGAGACTCGCTTCTTGTGGACGTTGGAAAGACCTGTGGGGGGAGAACCCCAGTCTCCCTGAGAGGAGGTTAGGGAGCCGTTATAACCGGGCTCCAGGCTTCAGGGACCCTTGATTCCTGCTCCTATCACCCTCTGGAGTCAAGTGAAGAGGTGAAAGGGGACAGCTTGGCCGGGATTGGTTGGGGTTGAAGCAGGTTGAGGAGGCTGGATGTGGGGGACATGTCACAGGCCACAGGACAGAGCTGCTCCCAAGGGCCCTGAGTGTGGGCAGGCTGGGCGTGTCCACTCCTGAAGGACTGCATCTGAGTATCTCGCCAACCAGCCCCACAAGTGCACTGTCTGTCTCCAACCCCCTTCCGATGCAGGTCTCCCACCTCCCTCCTTCCCTGCTGTCACCAAGGGCCTCCCTGGGGGGTGGCGGTGGGTACCCTGTGTAAGTTCTGGGGCTTCGGCCACGTAGGTGAGGCGGAACTTGTTCCTCTTCCAGCTGCGGTCATTGCTGATGAGCGAGTTGTTGGCCTTCTCAATGTTGACGTCGTCCCCCACGCAGAACACGTCACAGGCCGCCTGCGGCACACACAGAGCTTACTTATGGTGGCCTCTTTGGTCAGGAGAGGCCGTTCCTAAGTAGTCCCATGTCATGGCATCTGTTTTTCCACCCATTCAACCTCCTTTCCTTCTTTCCCTCTTCCCTTTCTCTCTACCTCCCTCCACCCACTCATTTACCCATCTACCCACCCATCCACCTATCCACCAGCCATCCATCCTTCCATATAACCATCCATCCATTTGTCCATCCATCCATCCATCCATCCATCCATCCATCCATCCATCCATCTGTCCATCCACCTATCTACCATCCATCCATCCATCCATCCATCCATCCATCCACCTATCCACCATCCATCCACCCATCCATCCATTCATCCATCCATTCATCCATCCGTCCATTTGTCCATTCATCCATCCATTTGTCTACCTATCCATCCATTCATCCACCTGTCCATTCATCCATCCATCCATCCATCCATCCATCCACCACCCATCCACCTATCCACCATCCATCCATCCCCTCTGTGTTTTTTAAGTGTCCTCGAGGTGCTGGACACATCACTTTTTCCATTGGTTTTAGGACCTGATTATACTTGAGATACAGCTCTGGTGGCATTTATCTCTAAAACCAACATGGGTGGAGGCTGAGCATTAAAGAAGAAAGTAAATGCCATAGAATTTCCTACTCATCTTCCTCAAAAGATTTTAAAAATTATTTAAAAGCAGAATAGATCGAATGTCTGTATCCCTGCATGTACCTTTTCCTTTTCTGTTTACAGTCCTGGGAACTGAACCCAGGGCCTGATGCCTGCCAGGAAAGTGCTCTGCCTGCCATGGATCTACATTTCCAGCCCCCATTTCTTTTCTTTTTTGTTTGGGTTAAGCCGTCTGTTACCCAATGTTAATGATCTAAGAATTACTGTTCAAAATTATTATCATTATTATTTCAGACACAGGGTCTCCCTGTGTTGCCTGGGCTGTTCTAGAACTCCAGGCTCAAGTGATCCTCCCACCTCAGCCTCCTGTGTAGCTGGGACTACAGGTGCATGCCACCACAGAATTCTTTCTTAATAATAACATTTAAGTGGGGGTAGCTTAGTGGTAGAGCACTTACCTAGCATGTGCAAGATCTGGGTTCCATCCCCAGCATTGTCAAAGAGAAAATTAAAGTTTTCAAGGATAGCTTTTAATATTGTCTGGTCTTATTGATTTTAAAGCAATTCAAATAGCCATCCATAGACAAATGGATAAATAAAATGTGGCATATGCATACAATAGAATATTATTCAGCCGTGAAAAGGGACAAAGTCCTGATTTCTGCTATAACATGGATGAACCTCGAAAGCACAACACTAAGTGGTTGCAGAAGTCACTCCCAAAAGGCCACCTGTTATGTGGTTCTGTTCATATGAAATGAATAGAACAGGGACATCAGACTAGTGGTGCTAGAGCTGGGGGTGGGGGGAGGGGAGAACAGGAGGTTAATAGCTGGAGGGGATAGTGGCTTTTAACAGGTCTTGCTTCTTTCCACAGCGAGGAAACGGCTGGACCAAGGGATTTCCAACAAAGACCCTGTGCACAATGAACATTTAGTAATTCCACAGTTGGAAGCTGAGAACTGTACAATTGCTGGCACGTGCCTATAATCCCAGCCACTCAGGAGGCCGAGGAAGGATGATCCCAAGGTCAAGGCCAGCCTGGGCAACTTAGCAAGACTCTGTCTCTAAATAAAATGAAAGGGGCTGGGGGTGCGGCTCAGTACTCATAACTGAGTACTGAGTACTCAGTACTCATGAGTACTCCCCGGTACTCATAACTCGGTGTGAAAAAAAAAAGCCAAGTTATCTCAACTCTTCTGGTCTGGGTGGAAACGTGGGGATGGGGTTACAGACACAGCCTCCCTCCCAGAAGCCCTTGTCACCCGGGGGCCTCGGTTTCCCCTTTTGCTCTCTGAATACGTGCCAGTCAAACCACAGAAGTTGCAGAGTTCCCTTCCTCCTGGGGCTGCGGATGAGGAGCGTTTCAGGGCAGTGTAAGGAGTGGGTAAAGGCAACAGGGACCACACTCAATGTCCTCCGATCCCGGGATGGCCAGTTACTCAGGCCCCACAGGTAGACACCAGGCTAGGCTTCATTTCTCCTCCTGTGACCTTGTGTCTGGAAGAGCGCTGCCCAGCAGGACGATCTGCCCTGACGGGCACGTTCTGCGCTGTCTGAGAGGGAAGAGCGGCCACTGTGGCCACCGAGCATGTTCAAAGTGCCCAGTGTCACTGCAGCCAGAGATCTCTGGCTCTACCTTAATTTCTAAGGTGTGTCATACATACACAGATGCTATCATTCTGTTTATTTTTTTTTTCAGCACTGGGATGGAACCTCGGGGCCTCGTGCCTCCTGGGCAGGTCCCTACCGCTGATCAGCACCTCCAGACCTGTCGTTCTGATCTGTGGACCGACTCCCTGCCCATAATGCACCATGTGGATTCTGGGTGGAGACGGTGTGATTTGTGGCCGCTCGGATTCACTCGAGCTGTTTCAGGCTGTCTCCTGGCTGGGTACAGGGGGAGGTATAGGGGGAGGGGTCCTTCTCTTTCTCCCTGGGTCTCTGAGATCTGGCTTACCTTGAAGACCTTCTTGGCCCAGGTCCTGAAAGCCTCCTCCTGCCCACAGAGCTCGTCCCCCTCCCTCATCTTCAGGATCCTCTCCCCTCCCAGTTCTTCCAGGAGGGTGTCCACGGCATGTCCGAAGGCGCAGAAGTGTGGGTAGGCCCGGGAGCCGAGGCCGAACACAGAGAACCTACCAAGGAGACAACAGAAGGTCCCTGCTGGGGCACTGTGGGGTCGTGTCAGGGGTGTCTGCAGTTACGGGCTGAACTATGTACCCTTGAAATTCACAGTGGAGCCCTAAACTCCCCAGGGTGGCTGAATTTGGAGGGAGGGCCTGGTGGAGGTCATTAAAGCTAATGAGGTCAGAAGGGTGGGGCCCTAACCCCACAGGACCAGCGCCCTTATAAGAAGAGGAGTGATACCAGCACTTGTGCATGCCCTTTCTGTGTCTCCCTGTCTCTGTCTCCCTCTGCAGAGTGAGAAAGGAGGCGGCCATCTGAAGGCCAGGGGGAGAGGCTACACCAGAAGTCAAGTCTGAGGGCACTTTGACCTTGAACTTCTGGAACAATGAGAAAAATCAATTTCTGTTGCTTCATCACAGTCTGTGGTAATTTATTACAGCCAAACCTAACTGGCATCTCAGGGGGACTGTGTTTAGCTGATGGTGTTTAGGGAACCCCAAGTCATCTGCAGAAGGCCACCTTGGAGCCTGAGAACCCTTGAGGTCTCTTCTCTCTTCTCTTTGGTCTCTGTGAGCGATCACCATCCTCAGGAGAAAGTTCCAAATGATTCTAAGGAGGATGAGGCGGGGACAGCAATGACCTGGGACCAGTGTCCCTTTCTAAGCTGGGTTCATGGGGAATCAGAGTCTATCTGGGTGGAAGGCTTGAATTCTGCAAGAGGCACACTTAGATAATGGAGACTCCTACACAATGGTCCTCAGGGACCTGTATGGACTACAGTGACCAGAGGGACCTGTCATGAGCACATCATGCTGAGGTGGGGACATGGGCTACAGCATGGGAAGTGGTGTCCCAGAGGGCCCTTCTTGTGAGCTTCTGGTCTTACACACACTCTGGACCACATTTCTGGGGGTTGGTCCAGTTCTGGACCTCACAGGAAGTGGAGAAATAGGTTCACAGAGGGGTCTTACTTTGTCCCTGAATCTCCTTTTGAGAATCCTGGGACCAGAGGGTGATAGATGGAGAGGGAGGAGGAGAAGGGAAAGGAGGGAAGTTGGGAAGAGAAGGAGTTCCCATCACTGGAGGATGAACTTGAGATGGGTTCAGGGTGGAGGTTTCCACTCCTCTCAAACCCACACTGACACTGTCCCATGTCCCTTCCTCTTCTTTCCTGCCTGCTTTTCCCCAGGGCTCCTGAGTCTTTCTGAATCAAGTCCACACTTGATCAGGCAGCATCTTCTCCCCTCACTCCAAAACCCACAGCCTTGTTGGATCTGAGTACCTTACCTTTTCCTCATAGAGTGGCAGCCTGGCAGGTGGGAGATATGGTGACCAGACTGGATGGGCAGGAGGGGTGTCAGGAAAGGACACTCCTGCCCAAAGCCCGCGCCTAAGCTTTGGCTCAGCACAGATCTGGAAGCTGCTAGCACTGAGCCTGCCCTGTGGTGATTTGTGTCCGTTATTTATACTTGTGGTGTCTGCCATATTTGACTCCCTCTGGTACTGTTCATTACTTTTCGTGTTCTTTAACTTGCTTTTCACTTTTACTCTCCGACTTCACCATACCCCATGTTCTGGACTGAATGTTGGTGTCTTCTCAAAATTCATTGTGAAATCTAATCTCTAAGGGGATGGAATAAGGAGGTGGGGCTTTTGGAGATGATTAGATCATCAAGGCAGAGCCCTAGAGCATGAGATCAGTGTCCTCATAAGGGGCTGGAGAGAACAGACTTCTCCCCTTCTACTAAGTGAGGATGCAGGGAGAAGGCACCATCTATGAACCAGAGAGCAAGGCCTCAAAACATAATGAATTTGTTGGCGCTTTGATCTTGGACTTCCTGACCTCCAGAACTGTGAGCAATAAATCCCTGTTGTTTGTGAGCCACCCAATTAATGGTATTTTGTTACAGCATCTTGTATTGACTAAGACATTCAACTCTTATGTTTGCCAACAAATGGTTCAGAAGGTCGATTCGTTAATTTACTTCTTGAGGGATCAAGAGACCTACTCCGCGGTCACCGATAGACTCACATTTCTCCCACAGTCTTTACTTATGATTTCAAAACTTTCCTTTTAAGTCTCAAACAGCAATTGACTGATACCTCACATGTAGGTCCAGATGGCAAATATTTTGGGGACTATGAAATTGAAGCTACTCCTTGGGCATTTATGTAACAAGAGAAACAAAACCCTCCAGTACCTCTTTTAATAGATGAAATTAAAAACCTAATGATAGTCGAGTACAATTTTTTCAGGTGTACTAATGAGAAGAATAGAATTTTATTTGGGGAGGGGATAACATTTTGTTTAACTGAGCTCAAAGATGTTTTCTGTCATTAATTACAATTGCTCATCTATAAGAAAATATTTTTAGCTTATGGGTCATACAAAACTTGCAGTGGCCAGGCTGGACTTGGCCTGCGGGCATTTGTCTGCCAACTTCTGCTGTGATAGGTTTAATAAGGAAAAAACAGGTCTGACTGTCAAACTCCAGAACTGAAGTTTCAATGTAAAATGTAATTGGTGTCAAAACCAGAAAATGTGCCACACTAAGAGAGAACTCCAAAGTGAACTATAGGCCTTGGCTCATAATGACTGTAGATTCACCGATGCTAACAAATGTCCCATGTTGTCACTGGATGCTGATGTTGGGAGACCGCGTGTACGCAGGGTAGGGCAACGTGGGCCTTTGGGACATGATTCAGTTTTTCTGTTTTGTACTTTCTGTACAGTTTTGTTGCCAACCTAAAATTGCTTTTAAAAATAAAGCCTCACTGGGTACAGTGGTGCACACTGGTCATCCCAGCGGCTTGGGAGGCTGAGGCAGGAGGATTGCGAGTTCAAAGCCAGCCTCAGCAACTTCGAGAGGCCCTTAGCAACTCAGTGAGACCTTGTCTCTAAATAAAATAGAAAATAGGGCTGAGGATGTGGCTCAGTGGTCCAGTGCCCCTGAGTTCAATCCCCAGAACAACAACAAAAAATTCCTATTTAAAAATGTGCCAATGGACATGATCCTTCAATATCTAGGAACTCTGTCTACTGAGCATTGCTCTAAGCAAGAAATGTCAGTTAGTGAGGGTTGAAGAAGTCTGTGGGTAAGCCTGAACATCCTGCCTACAGGGTTGTCTATATCAGTCTTGTCTTGACCAAAATCCACGAGACCGAGGGTTTGACATCCCAGTTTCACGTCCTTGCAAACACACATTAAATTGAATATACAACAGTTGAAACAAACAAAACATTTGTCCACGTGCCACCTAAAATTATCTCGTGGCAAATGAGTCTGCTTTGGAAAACTTGGGATTACACTGGAATTTTAAAACTCTGACTGCAAATGAGAGTCAACTGGAGAGTTTAAAGGAAAAAGGGCAGGTGTAGGCCTGGTTTAACACCAGTAGGGCTCTGCAAGTGGGGCTTGACGATTGGGTTGGTATATTGCGGATACCCCCAGGTGATTTTTATGTGTATTCAGGGTTCTGCGTCACTGGGTCATGGCAGGGTAGCTCCAGAAACTTCTATCAAGTATAAAATGTGTTCATTGGGAAGGGTGGCCCAGTGACCAATATTCAGGAACTAATATGCTTCAGCACAAATGCTGGGGTGAACTGTGGGTGACGGGGCTCTGAGAGAGGGTGAATGGTAAGAGAGGCCGCAGGAAGGAAGGGTCAAGTGTACACATGGGGAGGTCAGACAGTGAGCTGTAATGGAGGGTCCCAGACAGCCAGGGTGCAGCTAGTTTTACAAGGGATAACAGGGCAGGGAAGGGGGAGCATTCCCCCTGCAAGAAAGAACCTATCTTGCAACTGGGTCCAGCTCCCCAAGGACCTCAGCCTCCCCTGACCCCAGGACCCTTGCTCACCTCACGTTGGCCAGGGGTCCAGCACTCTCAAAGTTGTCTCTGAGGTCTGGCCCTTCGCCCGATGATTTGCGTGAGTCGGCGTAGGAGGAGACACTGTTGAACCGGACCTTGTAGCTCCTGCCAAGGCGAACGAGAGTCTGTGAGGTTTGGCTGGCAGCCCGTTCCTGAAGCCAACACCCTCTGTGGCTCTTCAAGTTACTGGTCCTGGACACTTCCCTTTCATAGAGTGATGGATCTTAGACATTTCCAGACATTTCCTGGTTCTAGTACCTTCTCTGATGTGTTGAGTCAATTCATACCACTCCTGTGTCCTCTTTAAGGATGTGGATGTGACCCTCCTGTAACTTGAAAGGTTTCTGGCCATGCCTGACTTAAGGAACTTGGGCCCCAGACAGTTAAAATGGCTCAATTAACAAGTAGTCAGGAAAAGAACAGGCCCTCCCCTCACCACGAGACTATGATTCCTTACTCTCCAAATTTAACAAGCACAAAAATCATTCCAGGGTCTTGTTAAAATGTGTACTCTGGTTCACAAGCTCTGGGGCAGGACCCGAAAGTCAGCATTTATAACAAGCCTCCAAGAAATGCCAATTTGCTAGTCCAACAGGTCTCCCTTGAAACAGCTAGAACCTTGACCCACCCTTTCCAATATGGCAGTCACCCTTTCCAATATGGCAGCCACCCTTTCCAATATGGCGGCCCCCCTTTCCAATATGGCAACTACCCTTTCCAATATGGCAGCCCACCTTTCCAATATGGCAGCCATCCTCTACGTGTGGTTATTAAAGTCAAATTAGAATGAGATACAATTAAAAATTCCTGTTCTCACTCGCACTAGCCACACTTCAGGAGTCCAGTAGCCATGTGAGGACAGTGATGGTATATGGTCAGTATAGATGTAGAACATCTTTACCACCGTAGAAAGTTCTGTGGGAAGCTGGCCACAGGGGGGCGTGCCTGTTATTCCAGAGACTAGGGAGGCTGAGATAAGAGGACTGAGGCCAGCCTCAGCAACTTTGCAAGATGTATAGAAACTCAGCGAGACCCTGTCTCAAAATTAAAAAAAAAAAAGGCCTGGGAAGGTGGCTGAGTGGTAGTGTCCCTGGGTTCAATCCCTAGTATTGGAAAAAAAAAAAAAAGTTTCTGCTGGACAGGGCTGGTCTGTTCTAGCCAACACTTCCCTTTCATAGAGTGATGGATCTTAGACATTTCCAGGGTCTGCCTTAGATCCTATTTTAGGCAAACACACACAAAAATTTTTTAGCACTGATACCCAGCATGAAAAGATATTGCTTTTTTTTTTTTTTTTTTTAAATTGAATTATTTTCAAGCAGAAAGAAGATGTCCTAGGACCCAAACCTCAGCAAGAGAGGCTCAAGAATCTTGAGACTCGAAACAACAAAAACAAAAGAACCCATCTGTTTTCCTCCCAAAGGGGTAAGTATTGTTTGCACACAAGGTTAAAAACAAACCCAAACCCCAACCCCAACCCCAACCCCAATCCCAATACCTGACAAACAAACAAAAACAACCCCAAACCCCCAAATCAAGACGAGAACCCAATGCACAAATCTGAATGCAAAAGAAAAAAAAAAAAAGACAAAAAAAGAAATTGTGCATTCTGGCAGCCGGGTTTCTAAACTGGATGTTCTTCAAAGTTTTCGCTCCAGCATCAGGAAAGTTCTAAATATATGTAAGTGTATTTTCTGCCCCAAAATAGTCTCACATTGAGTCACTTCTCCAAATAAGTCATGCAACATATCAGGGGGTGTGTGTGTCGTTGGTGGGGGAGGCATGGCTGTGGTTGTGGGGTAGGAATAGCAGCACGTGTATTGGGAGGAGGCTGGAGGTTTCTCCAAATGCTTTCCTCATTGTTATGATCCCGGGATCCTTGGCAACAGCCCCCAGAGGTGGGCAGGGCAGGATTATCTCTCCCCATGTGGCAGCCGAGGAAGACCAAGGCTCACAGAAGTCAAGTGGTTTGCTGCAGGTGGCTGAATGAGTGAATGGTACCACCACCGGGGTTGGAATCCAGGTCACTCTGAGACCCCGGGGTGGCCTGGGATGCTGGGGCGTGGGGCATGCATACACACAGGTGTGCGCACACACATACCACGTACACACACACATGCACGCACACACTTGCACACGCATGCATGTGTGCACAGACACGCTCTACCTGTGCTGGCTGTCACGGGCTGCAGCCAGACCGGGGACTTCAGTGTCACCATGGGGGAGGGAAGGCCCTTTACGGGGAAAGAAACGCAAGGGTTCCGGGTACCTAGAGGGGAGAATGGATGGAGCCCTATCTCTCCCTGAAGGAGGGGTGAGGGGGCCCTGCAGGGGGCCACCCAGGATGGCTGGGAAGGAGATGGGTGGGGAGAGCCAGGACCAAGATGCTGGGGCTGGGTGTGGACAAGGGCAGGCCACAGGGACTCTGCGATGGAGAAAACCAAGAGTGATTTCTGCAAAACACCTCTCTCAACACCAGCCAGCTGTGATGTGCGATGCTCATCCTAAGACGCAGGGATCTGCTCCACACTGGGGGAAACTGAGTTGGTCTCCTACAGCCCAGCACACAGGCTCTCCTGGAGGATGCCGGGGCTTTTTGGAGGTAATCTTGATGACAGATGGTCCACCTTGTGAAATGCCTTTGGAACCCAGCCCCCTGCTAGATGCAATTCCTCCCTGCACATCTGTGGACCACCATGTCTCTGTCTTGCGAGGTTATCCTGTCTAGCTTTTGGACTTGACCTCTGCATTGGCTGCAGGGCCACTGTGAGCATCAGGTAGAAAAGCCCAAGAGGTAGCGTTCACTGATTTTGAATGGGGGTTTCCAAAGTCGGGGAGAATAAGAACTACACACTTAACTCTCCCTTCTAGTTTTTGATTGGATTCTTACTAATCAGAAAGTTAAGGTAGGTATTACCAACTCTAAAGAGAAACTGAGTCACAAGCTTAGAAATGACTTAGTCAGAGACCAAGATATTAGCCCCAGTGGATCCCAGACACCTGCCAGCTAAAATCAATCTCTAATGGACTGGGGGTCGCAACCATCATCCAGAACTCAAATGTGAACCCCAGGTGGCAACGCATAATTTTCAATGACCCCAGGAAGTGTCAATGACATGGGAGGGGCTGGTCACTTACTTCCTCTCCTCCTGCATAGAGTTGGGGTGTCTCATTTCCATCAAAGCACAGCCGAATTTCTGGAGGTCAGAACAGATGAGGAAAATGTGAAGGATGTATGTATTAGTTACTCTGCAATGGGGGTCGAGCACGGGAGGTGGAGTCCTAGCCAGTCAAAAAGGAGCCTGATGCCTCGTGGCCAGATGTAAGGGATGGTCAAGGGCTCAGGTGGGCAGCCACCCAGAGCAGCAGGTATAATGGAAGCTGTTTAAGGGACACCACGCTCCTTTGTGAACCACTCTTCATAAAAATATTGTCCTCATGCCTTTAACAGGGGACACCAAGCTCATGACTGGAACACCCATTCCAAACAAGTAGCTCACTTAGGTGACATTTTCACTAGGACTGTTTAAACAGTGGACACCCAAAGACTGAGAATTTGGAATTGTCCAGTCTTTGCAAGATCTGGATCAAACTGATGCCGCTGGCTCTGGGGCTCTAGGACGGTTTACTTCTGAACTGCAGAGGTAGGGGGAGGGTCCCAGTTGTGGCCCTCCTGCTTCCTGCTGGGGGCACCCCATCCGAGAACAGGGGGAGCTCCTCTCACCTCCCCGTTCTCAGGGGGGTCTCCATTGCCGAAGGTGCTAGTGACCACCAGGACCAGAGTTTCGTGTTCCAGGTGCACGATGTCGTATTCTTCCATGGACATCACCTGGGTGGGGCAAAGCCATGGGGGTGGGGAGAGGAAGGAAGATGGTGATGAGGAGGGAAAAGTTGGGGGAGAGAACAAGAAGTGATGGGAAGAGGAGGAGAGAGAAAGGGAAAAGTGAGTCATTTCAAGTCATCGCCTTTGGAAGAGAACAAGATGTTCTGGGCTGTCAGTATTTCAGTGGGCTTAAGTGGATGGGGCTAAAAGCCTTGGGATCTTCCTATGGTCACTGTGGCCTGCAGACTGCAGGAGTCCGGGGCCATGGTCCAAGATGGCTGCCAGGACAGACAGATCTTGAAGGAAGTCCTCGGGCTTCTTAGCACCAACTCATCCTGGATTCTTCCTGACCTGCTTCAGGCTGGGGATGACCTGGCTGGACCTAAGTGGGTTTGCTCAACCCCTTCTCTAAACCTGCCTCCAGGGACAAGTGAGCCTGAGATACCTGCCTTAGGGAAAGATCATCCCCCTGAGTCTTGGAATCACCCACACAAAGTAGGTTTCTCAAAGTAGGATCTAAGGAAGGCCAGTCTCCTGAGGTGCTCCAAGTAAAGAAATGACCCGTGGTCAGTTCTCTTTGGGAAACACTTACAGTCTATCCTTTCCTCCTTTGGAGATTGTAATGCATGTTTATAAATTGAAGGCTCTGACAAGTCCTGTGGCCCATTGAGCTGGATTTAGCACAGAACTTCCCAAACTGACTTCAGGATGGTTTCTCACAAACCCACTAACATTTTTCTTTAGAGACAGGGATTTCATTTGGTGGTTCCTGGACTCATGGAGGGTTTGAGGGAGAGGACTATCACAGTCCCCTGAAATTGACATCTGTGTGTGCTGATGGGCATCTGCGAGCATCCCTGCATCCACGGCTATAGGTTCTTCTCTGCTGACTTCCCTCTCTCCCCTTCCCAACTTTATTTGCCACGAGAGGCTGGGGAGCTGGCACTGCCCCTACCTACCTTGGCATCAAAGGCGTGTTTGAAGATCTCGCACAAGGTCTTGGCGTAGGCTTGCGACTTGCCTGTCTCCGTGGCATAGAGGATGGTGGCTTTGACCCTCTTGGCCATTGCCTGCCCCATCAGCTTGGCCGAGAACTTGACAGCCCTGGGAGAGGGGAATGGAGAGGAAAAGTGGGACTCTCAGGCCAGGACCGTGATCCATGAAATGAGAGAGCTGACTCTTGATTTCTGATGCCTAAGGGCCCAAGCCCCTGAGTGTGGGCACCATGCTGGGCGCATGTTATCAAATACCCCGGAGCCACCAGCCATGAGCTAAAATGGCCATTGGCTTTGCAAGTTAGTTATTTGACGGCTCCAGTCATGAGAACCTCGGTGTGCCAAGCAGAGAACCAACTCTCATGGGCTTATCGGGTGTGTGAGGCTGTGCGTGCACATCAGAGGGAAACAAATCACCATTGATTCACCAGCATGGAGTCCGAGGGTCCCAGGGGCTTGTGGATCCACAGAGGAAGGGCCAGGCCTGGTCACGCACGTCCAGGGCCTGCTGCGCCTGGTACCTCACATGCACCGAAGAAATGTCTATTAAAAGTATGAATTGAAGCTGGGCATGGTGGCGCACGCCTGTGATCCCAGCACTTGGAAGGCTGAGTCAGGAGGATCGCGAGTTCAAAGTCAGCCTCAGCAACTTAGCAAGGCCCTAAGCAACTCAGTGAGACCCTGTCTCTAAATAAATACAAAATAGGACTGGGGATGTGGCTCAGTGGTGGAATGCCCCTGGGTTCAATCCCCAGTACCAAAAAAAAAAAAAAAAATTATGAATTGAAAAAGATGCTGCTGTCACCTAATCCCTGGGGAGCTTCAATGTCAAATGCAGCCTCTTTCTAGCTAAACAGAGAACCTCAAGTCAGGGTTCCTTCCTGCCCCGCTCTTGGCAGGGGATGGGGGTGGAAGACAGGCTGGAGACTTGGGGATACCTGGGCTCCACTCCTGAGCCCGCTTTCCTATTCTTACTAGGAATCTCAGAGTAGACAAATTGCTAATTATCTCCCACCTGGGGATTATTGGTGGTAAATTTATCATTTTTTAGAATTAGGGAAGCCACCCACGCTGCAGGAAGACTCTGAGTTAAGGGGAGGAGCTGAAGGAATAAAAGGTGCGTGCAGGGTTCCCCTGGAAGGAGCTGATCATAAAAACGCATCTATAATTAAGTCCCATTGTTTCTACTCCAAACTTAATAGTGCAATTAATGTTTTAGATTTCTGCCTCCTTCTCCTCCCGGAGACAGGGGAGCTGAACGGAAGCCAGAGTTTGCCCTTGCTGAGAATATTCGAGATCCTCCCACGAGGGGAAAGGTGCTGGCCTCGGGCTCCTCCTTGGCTGGCAGGTGGGAGGGGGTGGAGAGAGAGGGGGAGACATCCAAGGGGACAATCCGCAGGTCAGGACCTGTGGACCCACCCCGGGTCTGCAGCCTAGGTGGAGGGTTCTGGACTCAAGCTAGCTCCATCCACCCGGAGGTCTGCCAAAAGGTGAGCTCCAGACATGGTGGATCTGAGGAGTTCTCTTTGGGCACAAGCCTGGAGTCCCCATTCAATCAGCTCAGTCCCCTACCCTGCTCGGCTGGTCCCCACTGGCCGAGCATCCTTCAGGAAGAGATGACCCCACAGCTGTCTTGGTCCACAGCCCCCTTTCTTCCCTTCTTTGCTCTGTTAACCCTTATTTATGTCATCCTCTGGGTTAAGGGTCACCTATTCAGGGACGTCCGCCCTGACCTCCCCAACTTGGTGACATCTATTTCAGGGCACCAGGAGCCACTTCTCTATGCCCTGGCCACGGAGGCAGTGTTTGCTACACTCATGTCATTTTTTTTGACAGATGGTGGCTGGGAGCTTCATGACATCAGGGACCACATTTGATTGTCTTGCTGTGATAGTGCCTGGCACAGAGAAGGCACCTGGAGCTCATTTGTTGGCTCAGTGAATGAATGAATGAATGAATGAACGAGGACATGAGCGAGTGAGGGCCCTGGGGCCCGAATGCTGGAGCAGACTCATCCCGGCTCCGACTTCCCCTTGAAAATGGCCACAGTGGGAATATTCGCACCACGGACATTGGCAGGTGTTACAGATCAAGGAATGGCTACTACTATGGTTAGGCGATTGGGTTCGCCAACGTGCTGCTGTGTCCAGGACAAGCATTTAGGAAACCGGGACAAGGAGCTGGGGCCACCACAGCCTAAGAAGGGAAGAGGCTCTTTCTCAGGTGGCCACATTCACACCCTGGACTCAGAGGCAAAGAAAGCACCCGGGGCCGGGGAAGACGCTCAATCTGGTCCCAGGGAGGTCAGAGGGTGTGGCGGCTGCCCTGCTCCTTTCCCGGGGCTGAGTGTGTGGGCGCACCCCTCGTCCCCGAGGTAGGGCACTCACTCGGCCAGCTTCTTGAAGCCGATGGCTCGCCTCTTCGTGGGGGTCCCGTTGGTGCCTTTCCACACGTGTGTGTTCCAAGGATCAGGCTGGGAAGAGAAGAGAGGAGGACTCTGGTCACTGCCACGAGGGAGTGTAGCTGCTGGTGCACATGCCCAGGACTCCCTGGGGCTTGGGAGTGTCCCACCACAGCCCTGGAAGGCAGTGTCCTGCCAGACTCCCATCAACCCTGGGTCCCCTCAAACTTTCTTCTTGTGATTCTGAGCACCCATTTTGCTTCTATTGATCTTTCAGTGAGAGCTGTGCTGTCCAATATGGGAGCCATGAGCCACACGTGGCCACTGGGCATTTGCACATCCAAAGAGCTGGCCCAAAATAAGATGTGCTCCCGATACAACATACACAGTAGATACAGAAGACCTGGCACGGAAAGGGGCAGAGGGGGCAGGACCTGGTATTCAAAGGAGGGTGTGAGTCGGTAGTTGAGCATCTCCTGGTGGAAGACGGGGGTGATGCTTCCTGACATGGGGGGCACAATCCACACCCAATCGGCCGGGCAACCCCCCCGACAGCGGTATTCATTCTCCATGTGCTTAATGAAGGACTCGGTGGCAGAGTGGTGGTCGACGATGGTCACTTTGTCACTCTGTGAGAAGAGAGGGGACCAGGAGTCAAGAGAAGGTGGGGAAGCCAAGCCCAGCGGTGCACATCTGTAATCCCAGAGACTCAGGAGGCCGAGGGATGAGGATCGCAAGTTGGAGCCCAGCCTCCACCACTGAGTGAGGCCCTAAGCAACTGAGCAAGAACCTGTCTCAAAATAAAAAAATAAATAAAAAGTGCTGGGGATGTGGCTCAGTGGTAAAGCATTCCTGGATTCAATCTCCAGTACCAAAAAAATAAAAAATAAATAAATAAATAAATAAATAACAAACCCCAGGAAGTAAGTAAGTAAATAAATAAAATAAGTAAATAAAAATTTTAAAAAAAGAAAAAGGAAAAGAGGATGGTTGTCTTGTGGTCCTGGGGATGATTCTAAGCAGTGTAAAGGGAACGGGTGATTCTCTTGGCATTTCTGTCACTTATTCTAATCACGCCCGGGAGAAAGTCTCTGGTGCTAATGTGTCTATAACACCTTTCGTGCCCATCCTTCTTCCTCCCCTGTCCCCCACTTCTCCATAAGAGGGAGGGCCCTCAGGCAGTAACCGGCTGGACGCCACCAATTTTGTCTCCCTGGCTCATTTGTTTAATGATCTGACTACCTTCTACTTGGGACAACTCTTCACATACAAAGTCTGACGTCATAAAATGAGTGGAATAAACAGAAGACCCGTGGAACCCCACCGAGGTGCGTGGAAGGAATGTGGGGTGTGCCAGGGTCACTTGCTGTCCAGTGACGCTCCGCACTCTCCGTCCATGAAACCTTGTCCCCCGCACTCGATGGATCATCTGGAGGACGCCTGGCCCCTGCCCACCTCGCCTGGCCTCCTCCCTGTGCGGGTCCTCAGCGCGCCCCTCCCTGTTCTTGCCGCACCCCGGTTTCTCCTCATCTACCTACGGCCTGGTGGGAAGGGGCCCCAGAGGACGGAGCTGTCCCCATTCTAGAGACCATCCTGGATTCTCTAGTTCTCCTACTTTGCAAAACCATAGAATCCCAGTGAATGCCCACTGTCCAGGGGTCATTATGTGTTAATTACAAAACGTGATTGTATATTAATTACAAAGTGTCCCCTTTGTGCTCTCAAAACGTCACGGTTCAGACAAGAAATTTTCCAGTCGTTCTACCCTGATTTGGAGGCAGGTGGAGGTCTCCCCCAGGCAGCCAAGAGAAGGGTGCTGGAGGAGGACAGGAGGGGTGGGGGACCCAGGCCACCTGATAGGAGGCCCGGGGTCTGGAGGACTCCTGCTGCTGATCGCCTGCCTATTCCCTCCTTAGTTACCCCAGCCCCGCCCCTAGCAACGGCCCACCACCAAGGAGACCCCAGCAGACTCAGACCACAAGGTTGGACCTGTCCTCTCAATCCCATAAACACAGATGGAAGTTGTTCACTTCCGATTGGCTTAGTAAACTCGGAATGTGGGGGCTTCCTCTGTCCACACCGGCGTCCCTCAGCCTACCAGGCACTTGTGCAGGGCCACCAGATGTGCCTTAAGAACCCAGAGACCACGGCACCCCTCTCTCTGCCCTCCCCTCCCGGAGCTCTGCTTCCCTTCAATGGCTCTAATAGCCCCTGTCACCTGGTCCTGGCCTGAGGATTGCGTTCTTCCAGCTGGAGAGACAAACATCCCGACCACATAACTCTGCATTAGGAGACCCTTGATACCCTTTCCCAGGGGTCTGCGTGACTCTGATAGTGAGGACATTCCTGGTTACATGATAATCTGAGTCCCCGGGACGGGACAAGACACACAGGACACCTGTCATAATTTTTTTTTGGGGGGGTAGGGCACTGGGGATTGAACCCAGGGGTGCTCAACCACTGAGCCATACCCGCAGCCCTTTTTGTATTTTATTTAGAGACAGGGTCTTGCTGAGCTAATGAGGGTCTTGCTAAGTTGCTGAGGCTGGCTTTGAACTTGCGATCCTCCTGCCTCCAGCCTCCTGAGTCACAGGGATTCCAGGTGTCCATCACCACGCCCAGTTCCTCATCACAATTCTGAAGAAACGTGAGCTGTGGGTGGTGACCTCCCTCCCCATCTATTCCTCTTTCCATCAGAAGGTCCCCACCCAGGACCCACAGGAAGTAGTCATGCTGGTGGACGGAATCCCGCCCAGGTGGGTTTTGGAAGCCAGGCCTCGTGGCCCCTCAGCAAGCCTCTGGCAGATTCTGGCTCCCATGAGGTGGAGCCTGGAGCTACCTGGAAGCTGTAGAGGACGGCGATGTTGATCTCCACCAGCGCCTGGTCCTTCCACAGAGACGACGTCTTCCTCATGTCCAGGTTCATCTTCTTGGCTACTTCCTGAAGGGGAACAGAACAGACTCACAGGTGGGGCACCTCTGTGCTTCAGACCGAAGGAGGGCAGGGGGCTGTCACCACAATCCCTGAGCTCATCGGCTCATTCTCAGGTGGATTGACTCACTGTGCAAAAGTGCTTGTGTTTTTTTTTTAAATTGAGAATCTACTGAACAGCAGGAAATGAAAGAGACGTGGCCGGCCCTTGACTCATTACGCTGGAGTGGAGACAGAGTTAGTGTTGTGGTAAGTGTTAATTCCGAGGAAAGAAATAAGATAAAGGACACAGGAGGAAGAGGAGTGATTCAGCCTGGGTAGTCAGGGAGGCCACTGTGGAGATGTCATTCAAGGTCAGGGCGAGAAGCAAGACCTTTGCAGACCAGGGACGAGGAGACATTTGAGTGAGAACAGTAAGTGCAAAGGCCCTGTGGCAGGAATCAGGAGGGGATCATCTGAGAAACAGATGCTTGCAGGGTGGTGAGCATGGGGGTGCTGGTGGGAGAGAGGCAGGGTTGGAGGATGTGGGACCCTGGAGGGCATTCCAGAAAGCCAGGATTTTATTCCAAATGTGAAGTGGTCTTTGGAGGGTTTCAGGAGTGACCTCAACTGTTCCCTACTAGGAAAAGCTCCCTCATTCTATCCACTCTGCAGTGGTCACTACTTAGACCAGATCCCTGCTGGGCTCTGACAGATGGAGAGACTGAGGCCCAGAGCGGTGTCTGGACTTGTCCAGAGCCCACAGATCCAGGGGGCCCTGGGGGCAGAGCTCAGGGCCTGCCCGATGGGAGCTGTCTCCTATCCAGCTGACGCCTGTGGCAAAGCGACTTGGAAAAGAGAATTGGTGACAGGGAGGTGACGGCGGAAGCAGACGCAGGCTCTGGAGCGGGGCAGGGAAGAGCCGCAGTGGGCTGGCTAATTAAAGCTCTGCTTCCCGCCCCTGTCATGCCAGTCCCTGGCGGAGCCCAGGTCTCATTACCGGGCTGGAAGGCAGCAGTGTCTCAGGATGGGGGACGTCGTTCCCACCAGCTGTCAACGCAGGTACACCGTGGCAGCCGGAGCGGGGCTGGGGCGGGAGACGGGCTCCTTTAGCTACCCGGTGACGCCTCCTTGCCAGGGACATGTGCACGGAGATCAGAAGGAGCACTCGGTAATGCCCCCTGTGAGGCCCGGGCTTTGGGTTCTGTTGGGGTCTGAAGCAGTGACACATGGCAAAAAGCAAGCCATTCGCTGCTGCTTGGCACAGGTGCATATAAAACTTGATAGTTTATGAAAGAGCAGAGGATCATGGAACCAGTCATGTGGTTATTGCTATCCATATCATTATTATTATCATTTATAATTATTATCAGGGATTGAATCTGGGGTGCTTAACCACTGAGACACATTCCAGCCCTTTTAAAAATATTTTATTTAGAGACAGGGTCTAGCTGAGTTGCTTAGTGCCTCGCTAAGTTGCTGAGGCTGGCCTTGAACTCTCAATCCTCCTGCCTCAGCCTCCTGAGCCACTGGGATGGCAGACATGTGCCACAGTGCCTGGTATTCTACAGCATTTAAAAAAAAAATTAAACAATAACAATCAGTTGCAGAGAAAAAAGAAAAACCCTATACAACTTAAAAAAAATCCTGAAATGCAACTTGAGCCATATCTATGGAAATGACCTGAAATAGTTCCCCCTTTCCTGACAGATGTTGGACAGATGTGGACTAACCTTCGGAACCTTCTAAGGAAGGTTAAAAAATGTTGCTGGGCACGGTGGGGCACACCTGTAATCCCAGTGACTCAGGAGGCTGAGTCAGGAGGATCGCGAGTTCAAAGCCAGCCTCAGCAACTTAGCGAGGCCCTAAGCAACTCAGTGAGACCCTGTCTCTAAATAAAATACAAAATAGGGCTGGGGATGTGGCTCAGTGGTGGAGTGTCCCTGGGTTCAATCCCCAGTTCCACCAGAGTTCTGGGGAGGGGGACTTGGACATCAAAAAGATCTTCAAGTAAATCTGAGGTGCTGTGAGCCCAAGGACTCGCTGAACCATGGATTTTAACAACAGAAACCTAAAGCTTGGCTCTGAGCTCTACTCCTGACTTTGTACCAGGACACAAGGAAGACTGGGGAGGGAATCAGGCCCTCTGTGGAGAAATGCCACCCTCCCTTGCTGCATGACCTTGAGTTTGTCACTTAATCCCTCTGAAAGACCTCATTTTCTCCATCTGAAGGGGATTATCCTACCTTAAGTTTCAGGTGGGGAATAAATAAGAATATAATGCAGTTGGTGTGTTCTGAGCCACTGATAGGAACTTGGAGACTATCACAGACATTACCTTGAACGAAAGACACCAGTCACCTAAACAAACCAACCCCACACACTGCACCACCACCATGCCTGCAGATCCGCGGGTTCAAACAACATCCCATCGAAAATGTTTGGAAAAAAATCTTCCTCTGTATAGAACACGCACAGACATTTCCCCTGTCATCATCCTCTGAACCATATAGTTTAACAACCGCCGACGTAGCACTCACATTGTCCTAGGTATTAAAAGTCATCGAGAGATGATTTAAAATAGGAGGGTGTGTGCAAAGATCGCGCCATTTTATATCAAGGACTTGGGCTTCCGTGGGGTCTCTGGATGAACGCCCTGCAGACAGGGGGTCAACTGTACACATAAGGTGCTTAAGCAGTGTTGGTATGTGTGCTTGCCAATGCTGTCATCCCTGGTGAAGACATGGATGCTTCCAGAATTGCATGGGGATTGCAGTTCTGTTCCAACTCCATCCAGTCTCCAAGGTCCAAAGCTCTGCTGGGGGACACGTGGCTGAACTGGCACCTCAGGCTTGCTGCTGTGGGGACCCCCGAGGGACCTTACCTCCAGGATGTTGTAGCGTGAGTTGTCACAGTAGTCGCGGACGCCGATCTCCGTGCCCATGTACCAGCCGCTGAAGGGACAGGCGCTGAACTCCAGGCCGCCAATCTCCAGAAGCATGTTGGACACGGCGGGGAGGCCGTACCACTTGAGGCCCAGGTCCTCGAACCAGTCAAACCTGCAGATGGCAATGCAGCCTGGTTCACCTGCGGCAGGCACCTCCTGGGGGCAGGACAACCTTAGTCTGGGGACGTTGACATGCCAGAACTGAGTGGCGAGGACCATGTCCAAACCTGGCCCTTTGAGCTCTGGGGAATTATGGGCTCCACAGTGGAGTCCTGAGAATATGCAATTGAGCATTCCCAGGTGATTCAGATGGACACCCAGGTCTGGGAACACGGCCCTGGGCTGCTGTTGGTCTTCCAAACCTACTCTGAGAGTGAGTCTAGGAGAAAGAGCGTGGAAAACTCACTCTACTGCTACCCATGCCGTTCCTTTCTACCCCTGGGCCTTTGCACAGGCAGCTCCCTCCTTCTGGGATCCTCTCTCTTCCATCCTGCACTTAATTCTCAGCTAAAATGCTGCTTACTAGGGGAAGCCTTCTCTGATTGTCCTGTTGAGCCATGTGGCTTCACGCTTCTGGGTACCCATTGAAGCAATTTCTTGGAATTAAGCAATTTGATAGCGCCTAGCTGCATGAAGTAATCAGGTGTGTGAGATGTTCTCCTCTTTGAGAAGGTAAAACCACAAAGGCAGGGACTGTATCAGCCCCCAAAGCTAGCATGGTGCCTGATTGGGAGTGGGGACAATAATGACGTGGACTGGGTCAGTGAGCGGATGGAGGAGAGTGGGTGTGCTCTCGAGAGCGGGCAGCAGCGGGAGTCTCAGGACACGAGCATCCTGTTCAGGGCTAGGACGAGGGGACAGGACACACATGAGGCACTCATCTTGGGTGTTAAAAATTTAAGGGGATCCCAACAACCTCAAGATCAATGCTATTGTTTATTTATGCAATATTTTAAATTAATGCAATTAAAAAATAGAATTTAAGGCTACATATCCATTTATATATTTTGAACAAAATATTGAAACTTTAGACAGACTTCCGTCCCTCCCCGTGACACTCCTTGCTTGTCTCACCCCAATCTCAGTTCTGAGTTGGATCCTATTTTGATTTAAAATGTAGCTATATGGTTCATCGTGGATTTAAAAAAAAGAGTTACCTTTGATCTTTAAGATACATCCCATTCACACATTGAGAGTTTTAGCAGCCTCCCTGGACTCTGTCCCCGAGTCTAGTGACTGGGGGTGCATTCCTTTTACCCTCCAAGTGCAAAGGTGGTTGGTGTTGCTGACCTTGACCCTGCAGCTCCTCCCAGCACCAGGTGCATTTGAACTTGACCTGCACTGGGTCAGCTGTGTTTTAGTCAACTTCCACTACTGAACCTTTGTGCCCACAGCGAGAGGAGGCACTTCTGCTCTTCTAGCCCTGAGCTGGAGAGAGGACAGGTCCTTCCAGACGGCTCACAGATTGGGGTGGGGAGAGGAGAGTAGGATTCAGAGAAGAGGGAGCTCCCAGAATGGCCCAGGAGGGGAGCCCACACTGCCTAAGCCCCCAGGGAGAACAGGAACCAAGACACCCTTTGAACCCTGTCTGGGCTGCAGAGAGAGCCAGGGGTCCCAGGGTGGGCAGAGAGGGGCACTGGGAGGCCCCTGCCCCGAGAGCCAGTCCCTCTTACTTGGGGTGCCTGATGGGCACTTCCAGTACCAGCTCTGGCGGGATCTGGAAAAGCTCGGGGTCGTTGCCATTGGCCTGCAACAGGAGCGGAAGCACGTCGAAGCGGCCCCGTGGGGGCTTCCAGCCTTGCTGGATGCAGATCTGCCAAGAGACCACAGGGTCAGCTCCCTGCACCCCTTGAGCAGAGGTCCCAATGCAAGTCCCCAGCGGGCCCTTCCTCCAGAAGGTCTCCTTGGCCTCGCCTTGTCCTCCCCCGGGGCACAGGGCCAGCCTCTGCTCCAGCATCGAGGTTTGTTCCCGGGTCCTCTGCACCCATTGGGAACCTCAGAGGACAAGGGAAGAGCCCACCCAATCTGGCATCTGTCCTGTGCTTGCGTTAGGTGGCATTAGATGCTTCAAGACGCAAAGATCCACTGACTGATGAAGAATCACTGCATAAAACACATTTTTTAAGGGCAGCTGCCCTGTAGGTATTTCCTGTGAGCCATCTGAGTAATTAACTCTAGCAGCCTCATTAAAAGAGGTGAAAACAGTTCTATTAAACATTCATTTAAGTTCATGCACTTTATATGAAGTGTTCATGGATTAAAGTATTATTATCAGTATATTCTAAATTATCCATGTGACATTAAATTGATAATGTTCATCTAAAATATATCAAATACACGTAATATGTAATAATGGAATGCATTAAATATCAAAGCTAAATGATCAATGATAAATTTTTAAAGCAAATCTATTGAAATAGGTAAAATATTAATATTCATATTGAAATATTAATGTTAAAATTAAATATGTATCTATTAATCCAATAAGGTTACTAATTTCTTAATATATTACCTTACTGTACCTATGTTATCATCATTTCAATATGCAATCAATACAAGAATGATCTTTGTGGTGCTGGAGATTATGCTAGGCAAATATCTATCACAAAGTCACATCCCCAAACAATATAAGATCAATGAATGAGCCCTTTTCCACTGATATTTTTTTTTTTTTTGGTAGCAGGGATTGAATCCAGGTGTCCTTAACCACTGAGCCACATCCCCAGTCATTTTGTTTTTCTCATAAGGTTGCTTAGGGCCTCACTAAGTTGCTGAGGCTGGCTTTGAACCTGAGATCCTCCTGCCTCAGCCTCCAGAGCTGCTGGGATTATAGGCCTGCGCCACTGTGCCTGGCCCCACTGTGTTTTGAATACTTAGCCTTGGAGATCTGGCACAATTCGGTTTGGAGGAGCCACAGGTGAGGCACTCAGGGGCCACGCATGGGGTGTGGTCACCCTTCTGGACTGCGTGGGGCAGGAGGCTTGTGAGGGAGTGATAGGTGGTTAGGTTTGGACGATGCTTTGTGTTGGGTTGGCCAAGAAGGGAGGGGCTGACTCATGGGCTCAGGAGAAGTGTGCTGGTCAGGGAAGGTTCTGGAAGGCAGAGCTGGAGGAAGAGGCTGTTCTGCAACCACAAGGCAAGGTCAAGGCCAAGTGCACCCTTAGCGCTCAGCCAAGCTGAGCCTGGCTGAGCCAGGAAGGGCACAGGTGCAGCTCCTGGTTGCCCTGGTTACAGGCCCCCCCCCCCAGGATGATCACATTTGAATAAGAAAAGCCACTTGCAGATGAAGTCAGCAGCCAGGAGGTAGCAGCAGGGTGGCCCTCAGGCTGGTAGGGGTCTTTGAGGAGGTGCAGGATGGAGTCAGAGGGGGTCTGAGTCCGGGATGGAGAGAAGCTCCCCTGGGGAGGGCTGGGTGGTCAGTGCAAGGGGTGCCCATCCACAGGCCCAGCTGGAAGGACTGTGGGTGGGGAGGGGGCGGTGGTGGCTCTCCTGGTGGCCTTGATGAACTGGCATGGGCTGCCAGCACTTGCAGTATGAATTGGGGTATGAGTCTGGATACCACCCAGCTCGGTCAAGGTGGGGCCCCTCTCCTCCTGCTGGGCGGCAGCTCTGCCCTGGGGTCCTACTGTTCCCAGACTCATTTAGCACCCTGGATAACTAACTCACTTGGCGTCGCTGAGACTCGCTATGCCCAACTAGGAAATGAGACCATAGTTTCCATCAGGAGGTTGGAGGTGACGTCATGACGCCCAACTGTGAAACAGCCGGGGGGCTGGGGACCGAGGGCGGCTGCCAATCTGAAGAAGGGGAACCTGTGCCCAAGGGCTGCTCCCCCACGACAACACGAAACCGCGAAAAGCTGGGCCCCGCGCCCAGGCGGGCGGGTGTGGGCGCGCACGCACCTCGGTGAACTCCACGTTGGCGGGGTCCCCCAGGGTGGAGCCGTCGGGCTGCTTGTAGCCGGCATAGCGGATGAGCTGGGAGTTCCACACTCGGAAGTCGTGCTTGCCGTCTGTCCTCTGGGGAAAAATGGTGATGGCCGACCTGTCGGGGAGACGGGGTGTCAGCCGGCATCAGGGGGTCCAGCGCTCTGGGGATGCGCTGGAAACCACGCTGCCTGGACGACAGCTGCCTGAGGCTCGGGTGGATCGCAACTGTGTCGAGGTCCCCAGGGTCAAGGAGCAGCTGGTGGAAGGCGCGGGCCTCACTGGAAGGTGGAGGCAGCGCCCAGAGCCCAGGACTCTGGCCAGTCCTCCAGGGAATCTGCAGCAAGCCGTCTCCAGGGAGCCATGGGCCCCCAAGGCACAGCGCGGATGGATTCCAGCTTCCACCAGCCAGCCTTCCTTTGAAACCTAAGACGCACCTGAACAAACCCTCCAGACCCGCTCCATCACCTTCCCCAGGCCTCAGCCACAGGTGTCCCTCAACCCTGCCATCGGGGAGGCAGATTTGAGACCTACTCCGACTCGCTTTTGCAGAACTCATTTCAGCGCCGCGGCCGGGAAAACAGGCTGATTTAACAGCACACTCTCATCCAAAGGGCCCAGCCCCGCGCCACTGTCCATGGACAGGCTGACAGTGAGAGAAGGGCACTCGGATTCCTAGAGAAAACCACGGGTTGCCAGCCAGGGTCCCGCCCACCCACACAGCCCATGAAGAGCGTCTTCTGTAATGAAATTGTTCAAAGCTGCTGCTGCGGAGGGTCCGCCCATGGCTGGAGCCCTGGTCTCTTTGTTCAAAGTGGGATGAGCACACGTTACCGAGGGGTGAATGATGTCACAGGACCGAGAGGAACTTTTCTCTTGGCATTGGGGAAGGATTGAAAAAAAAAAAAAAAACCGAAAGCAGCAGGATAACTTTTCCACCCCAGGTTCAATGTTGTGCCAGGAGCTCCTCCCTCGGTCTGAATTCACCTGTTCCATCAAGGGATCCAATTCCTGGCTTCTCCTATCAACAGAGATGGCATCTGAAGTCCCCCCACCGCCTGTGGCTGGTGGATCTCCTCCCACCTGTGTTCCCACAGGAGCCCTGGCCCTGCCATCCCTGACCTGGAATCCCTGTGTCGTCCTGCACCACATCCAAGACGTGACTCAGACTCGCCTGTGCAGACATCCCCTGGCTCGCCCGGATCCCAGCGCCTTCTTTCTGAGCACAATTTTAGGCCTTCCCCTTTATATAAAAGAATGCACCATTGAATACTGCAGGAGTGGGGCGTCACCCCTTCAGGATGAAAGTTGGGGTGCATGGGGGAGCGGGGGCAAGAATCACACAGTCAGAGAGCTCTTCAAAATCTCCGAGCGAACACCTCTTAGGGCGGCTGTGGAGTGAACACAGGATGAGTCAGCTTTCCCTCCGGTGCGGCTGAGCCTTTGGTTACGCACCAGATTCCGTCTTTATGTAATGTATAGAAGCATGTTTAGCAACACCAGAGTCACACCCGGGGAGCGGGTGTGATGCTGTGCTATGTGCGGGATCCCAGACCCACGAAAGACATCCCGGTGGAAGACACCACGTGCATCCATGTCTCATCTGCTTCCCCGGGATTGTGGGAATCTCCTTGAAGTGGCACCTTGCGTTCCCATGATGGGGCTGGTCCTCACAGCTGCTCGCTTCCAGCCGCCCCTCCCCGTCAGGCCTCAGTGTGCAAGCCAGCAGCCCACAGGGAAGCCTCCCGCCTTGGCTGCTCCCGTGGTTCTTTGAATTAATGCAAGTGGAGTCTGAGTCTTGGCTTGGCTTGGTGGAGCCTGAAAGAACCATCCTCACGGGGGTGGAGGAGAAATTGCTATTGACTGAGTATGGTACTGGGGATTGACTTCCAGTCCTTTTTATTTTTATTTATTTTTTTAAAGACAGGGTCTTGCTAAGCTGCTGAGCGTCCCTCCAAGTTTCCCAGGCTGGCCTTGAACTTGTGATCCTCCTGCCTCAGCCTCCCCCGTTGCTGGAATTACAGGTGTGCACCACCGTGCCTGGCAAAAGTTTGCCTTTTAAGCTAGGGGAGGTTTGAGGGCAGCTTGGGGAGCAGGGCAGGACACAGAGCAGGCTGTCACAGGCAATGGGACTTTCCTATGCCTGCAAATCTAGAATATTTCTTCTCAGGCTCTTCATAGGTGGTATGGACTGAGGGTTGAGCGTGACCTTTGTTGTTGTCATTTTGCAGATCACATGGGAAACTACTTCCCCAGGAGAGAAGGGACATGCGGCATGGACGAGGAATGGCTGGACAGCTCTCCCAGTGTGGCCCATCTCCCCGGCAGGGAGGGACATGAGCACCCTCACCCTGCCATCTGGCAGCTCACCTGAGGTTCCCTTTGTTGGTGGCATACTTGACGTGGTTGCAGATGTAGTTGAACATCCCGTGAGCTGTGGTGCAGTCACGTGCATCGAACACCTGGAAGAGGTGCCTGGTGAGATTGGAGGCCACCTCCTCCCTCACCCAGAGCCCAGCCCAATGGTCACTCCGTTGGAGTAGCAGGCACCTCATTCTGAGTCCCAGGCTACCTTTTATGTTTTCTTTCTTCTAGGCTAATAACCAACATCAATTAGACCAGGAAAAAATCCCCTAAAGGGTAAGTAAATGGGAGGGAGGGGTAGTAAATGGAAGAGGAGCTTTAATGGGCTGGTTACATTTTCTGTTGGGTTACTAGGGATTAGGGATTCAAAACCCAAACAAGCAGACATCAAACACAAAACACCTGATCCTCATAACTAATCTACTTCCCACATTAAACTATTCCCTAGAATAAAATCATATCAGGGATATAGAAACTGATACCTTCAAGGAGGAGGCAGAGAATGTAAGTAAAAGAATAGGTGTAAGGCAAAAGGGAGTGGTGGGGTCTGCGGCAAGCTGGGCAGCCTGAGTCCTAGCAAGAGATGTGCAAAGTGACTATAAAAAACTGTGTGGGCTGCAGGAGTCATGGCTCTCATCAGCATTTGACCGTGACCTGAGAACATGGGCTCCATGACCACCATCTGATAGGCCACCATGGTGGCCAACAGGTGAAAGGACTTGGGCCTTTCCAAAGCTGCATCTGCTCCCCTTCCCTTGCCCCTCCCCAGGCATCCTCAGGGAAACTGAGCCTGGCAGCCTACCTGCAGCTTGGACCACTGGATCCTGCCAACGCAGCGGGAGGCGTTCCGCCAGGCGTGCTTGGCCCCGTAGATGAGCTCTGTGTCCTTGAGCTGGTACGTGCTGGTGCTTTCGATTTCTTTGTTCACCTCTTCCAGCCTATCCATGTGTGCTTTGGAGCCAAATCTGAGCGGGAAGGGAAGGAGCATGGGGACATCACCACCATGATTTGGAAGCATCCCCAAAGGCTCCTGAGATAAAAGCTTGTTGCCAGCCTGTGAATCTGCTGGGAGGTAGTGGAACCTTTAAGGGGCGGGGCCTAGTGGGAGGAAGTGAGGTCATGGGGGTGTGCCCTGGAAGGGGATTATGGGATCTGGGCCCCTTCCTCCCTCCCTTTCTTTGCTTTTTGGTGGCTGTGAGGTGAGCCCCCTCTCCACCAGGCACTCCCGCCATGGTGTGCTGCTTGGCCACAGGCCCAACAGCAATGGGCCCGAGAGACTGAGAGAGACTGAAATGATCAGCCCAAACAAACCTTTTCCTCTTTTTAAGTTGACTCCCTCAGGTGTTTTGTCACAGGAACGGAAAGCTAACCAACAGCATTACCCTCTCTTCTAAAGTAGAGGTTGGTGGGAGGAATCAGCTATTATAGGACCCTGGGGTCACTGGAAGTCCCAAGTTGGCTTCTTCATGCAACAGTTTGAGCATAAAGCAGAGATGGCACACTCAGGTGCCCACAGAGGTTTGGCAGTGTATATAGATGAAACCAGCTGGGTGGGGACTGCATTGACCCCAGGAGCCAGGCCTCGTCTGTGGGGTCAGCCATGACTCTGCTGCAGCCAACTGCTGCCTGATAGGTGTGGGGACCCAAGGCTGTCGGATCTCACTCAACAGAAACTGGGAAGTCTCGTTTTAAAGGTTGGGAATGCATTCCATTTTAGACAGCTAGAAATTATTATGGAAAATTTTAGACTCCTAAGAAAATACACAGAATAATATCATGAGCACCCGGGTCCCCGGCTGGCCTAGGAGACAATGCTGTATCTCCTTAGGAATGAATTCCATGACGCTATTCCACATGTCTAAAAAGTTTATCCAGATGATTCTGGACTCAACGTGTTCACTCTGTGGTCCGAGTTGTGCGTGAGCTTTATGATTGCAATCCCTTCACCGTCTATGGCCAGAGCGTGGGTGGAAAAGCCCTAATCTGAAAATGTCAAGTTTTTGGATTTGGAAGCATTTCAGATTTTATATAAAGTTTCTGCATTTTGTTTATTCACTTACTTTTTGGAGCTGGGGATGAAACCCAGGGTCTGCTACCTGCTCAGCATGGGTTCTACCACGGAGTGACACCCTCAGCCCCTTGGGATTTAGATTTTCAGACTAGGGATGTTTGACTGGTGAAGTCAATGCAAATATTCTCATATCTGAAAAACTCTGAGATCTGAAATCCTTCAGGCACAAAACATTTTGGATAAGGGCTACCCAGCCTGGATTCCCTCTATGGACTCTGCCACTGCCTATTTCTCCTGTCTCCTGTGGATGGCGCTAAGGTGTTTCTGGAAGGTTCTTTAATAGTAAGTTTTCCTACTGCGCGTGGTTTTTGTGAGCATGCCCTCTGCGTGCCTTTTTGTGAACACCTGGGAGTTTAGGTGGGAATTGCATGAAATGGTCCACATTTTAAGCCATCCTTTCATGGGTCACACAGGAGCACATCTGGGGGCCAGGTGCAGCCCATGGGTGACCAGGTTTCAACCTCTGTTTGGCAGGTGAAGGCCTTAAACTCAGGGCTTGGCCGGACTCTCTGCAAACCTGGAGCTGACATCTCGTCCCCAACCCTTGGTACCCCAGGCTCCCTGGAGCTGACATCCACTCACCTTTTAATGGACGAGTAGTACTGATCAATGAACTCTTTGGCGAGGGGGAAGAGCTGATCCTGGGTGCGGACGTCCTCGGGCCTGCGTGTGTGCTGAGAAGGGAGCATGATGGAGCCCATGCAGATGTGCTCTGTGCAGCCCGTTTCCTGGAAGGCAGAGAGATTCGGGCTACAGCTCAGTCTCACCCAAGATTGGCTGCGCCTGGCTGGAGACCAGGATCTGATGCTCGTAGTAGAGCTGACCCGGCCCTGCATTCCAAAGGGGGTTTCTCAATGACCAGCTTCATATCACTGTTGGACACGGTTGTCGGTCAAGGTAAGGGGCAGCGAGTCACAACTTAAGGTTCCTAAAGGTCAGTTAGGGGATCAGAAGTGTTTCGACTTGGAATCAAAATCATTGGCACTAAATTCCAGGATATTTTTTGATTCCGTGTTAATCAAAGAGGAACTAGCAGTGGCTGGGTAGCTCATTTGAACATATCTATCATAGACCAATTGCAAAAATGATCCCAATTCTTCCCCTCCCTGTATTCTCTTTGCAGTGTGACTTGACAGTGGCTCCCCGTCCGGAGGGAGGCTCTATCTCCTCCTCTCTTGGATCTGGGCTAGTTTTGGCCCATAGAGTGTGGCAGAGTGACCCTGTACCATGTCCAAGCCTGGTCCTCAACAGATCTTGCATACTTCTGCAACCACATGCAAGCAAGTCCTGGCAGGCTTGCTGGAAGAGCAGAGACCAGTCACAATAGAGTCATCACAGCCAGCGCCATCATCGATCCACCTGCCCTGAGCTGTCCCCTCGGGTGGCTATAGGTGCATGATACCACCTCACTAAGATCAAGGGGGTCTGGTGCAGATTGGCAGGAACACCCAGCTAATGCATAGATTTTCAAAAGTCACAAACAGTAGTTGTTTTCAGTCACTGAATTTTGGGCCGGCTTGTTATGCTGCAATAGCTAACAGATACATTTCTCCTCCAGGCCTGTTTCTAACCACAATTTAAAGTTGGTGTGTTGGCTATTAAAAATATGATATGTAGAAGTTTAGAGGATGCACTGTGAAATCAGGGCAGGGTTTGCTTGATTCTTCATCAGTGGTCAGACTGTGAGAGGCAAAGAGAATATTTTCCCAGCTGGTGAATCCCCCTAAATTCTTTTGGGAACAAGGTTCCCAATAAGAAGCATTTAGGTAAGGGAGTGGGTCTCCATCAGCAGTTCTCAAACAGGGTCGAACCTCCCGTCCAGGGGGTTAGACAGTGTCTGGAGAAGTCTCCGGTTGTCACACTGTGGTTGAGACCTCGTGGGGACCAGCCGGGGGCTGGGCACCTCCCGCAGTGCAGGGGAGGATTCTCACAGCACCGACATCCCTGGGACGGAGCCGCCAGTCCCCCTGCAGGTCTACTCACCAGGGTGCTCTTCAGGTGGAGGGTGTCGGTGAGGACCACGTCTGTCTCCCAGTTCTTGACCTTGAGGAAGCGGGGGCACTTGGAGGGGCTGCCGTTCTTTGTGGGGGACTGTTTCCCCGAGGCAGGGGGCTAGAGGAGAGAATGGGGCATCAGGCAGGGGCTTTGAGGGAACGGAAAAACTGTCTCCACTGGGACTGGGAGGTTATCGCTGTTTCTGGAATCTTCTCTGAGTCACCCAGTGACAGGAAGATCTGACCCTCCCTGGGTGACAGGTCCCTGGGCAGAAGCAGGCACCACAGACAAGCCTTTTGGGTTCTGTTCTGGGGAGAAGGGTCAGAAACTCAGAGGTGTTCTCTGATGTCTGGCACACGGTCTGGCATGTTGAGGAGGGACTCCGGGAATGTTTGTTGAGTGAATAAATGACCTATTGGCAACTGTTGGCATCTCTGAATGACAACACCTCTCAGGGCTGAGGAGGCCACTGTAGGGACACACATTCCTTTGTATAAATTTCTGGGTTTCCTGCTATAGCTCAACCTCACCATTTTTGGTAAGTACAGAGAAAACAGAAAGGTTTAAATCAGAACACTTTGACACACAGACTGTTTTCTCCAAATTTCAGGTGTCAGTCTTTTGAAAGTGCCAAGCTTGCTCCTGCCTCAGGACCTTTGCACATACTGTCACCTCTGTCCCAAACACCTTCTGTCCCCCATTTGCCTTCACATCTGGAAACAAACAGGACAGTGGGTGTGGGGGTGATAAGTTCTTGGTTGCCCCATCCATTCTAGACCTTGCTGGTAAGGATCGCTTCTTTCCTGGATGTTTCTGGGAGACTGTCCAACCTGCCTGGGCAGAGGTGTGGCCATGTTTCAGGCAGGTGTCAGTCACTCAGCAACTGTAAGAGAGACGCAGCAGACACACCCCAGTGTGAAGGCCATGCCAGGGAGAGGAGAAGATGAGCCAGTGTCGAGGGCTGCTCCCGCCAAGAGTGGGCCTGAGTGACCCTGAGGCACGGTCTAGTGATCAATAAACAGACATTGGGGACATAGCCATATTTTTGTCCTTTTGGAGCATCACTGTGAGAGAAGTGGAGATAAGAATATAAAAGCACAGGAGGTGACGGGGACAAAGTAGAGGGGAAAATGTCAGGTGCAAAGGCCCTGAGGCAGGGAGAGCTCGTTCAGTTCCAAGGACCAGCAAGGAGGCCAGTGAGGCTGGTATGCAGAATGAGGGGGGGAAGGAGTCAGAATGGAGGTTGGAGCCACATCTCCTTAGCTTGGAGAGCTCACGCAGGTGGGGACAGCTGAGAAGTCAGGGAATGTGCCAAGACCAAGATAGACTGAAGGACTCACATACTGAGAACTGACATTCCTCGGGTACTTACTCTGTGCCCATCAATGACCTTGCTATGCCCATTTCACAGATGAGGAAAGTGAGGGACAGAGAGATCAACTATGCTGTTCAAAATCATAGAGCTGATGAGCTGGACCCTGGACAGGAGAGGCAGGCCCCCCCCCCCCAGCATCCCCTAACTGGTCACAATCCTGCCTCTGGGCCATTGTGGATCGGTCACTCATCCAACGTTTACTGAGTGTCTCTGAAGTGACAGGCAGGGCAGCAGGGTGACCCCTGCTCCCGCGGATTCACAGTCCAGTGTGGGTGAGGGGTGCAACTGAGCCATGGTCATCAAACACAAGTCCTGAGGTGACACAGGGGCTGGGGGTGCAGCTCAGTGGGGGAGTGCTTGTCACGCACACACAGGACCTGGGTTCCCTCCCCAGCACTGCAAAGAGTCCTGAGGTGAGAGGCTCCTCAGGGGACCCTGAGCTCTGAGCTAAAGCACCCACGCTGCCCTGTGGGGCCTGGGAAAGAGGAGGCAAGGGAGCAGCAGGCTGCTGTCAGAAAGGACGGGCTCCGGAAGAGGGAAGAGGACCAACGGCCAGGCCCGGTCCTCCATCTCCGCACTGGGTGCTGCCTTGCATCTGTGCTGGAGCTGAACTGGACATCGTCCTCTTCTCTATCCTGTCCGTCACCACCTCCCATCCATGGTCACCTTCTCAAGGCCTCCACTCCCTCCTCCTGCACCGGCCAGCACCCAGCACCTCTCACTTAGACACGGAGCAGCATCACTTCCCATGCGGTGGTGATAAGGTTCCCACCTCAACCTCAACCTCAGAAGTTGACATTGCCGCAGTTTAACGTGACCCCAAAAGTTCCTGTGTCGAACGCTACGTCCCCAAAGTCACTTGTTGATGGTATTTGGATGTGGGGTCTTTGGGAAGAAATGAAGCTTAGATAGGGTCAAGAAGGCGAAGTCTTCACGATGGCATTAGGGACTTTGTAGGAAGAGGAAGAGAGACCTGAGCTAGCCAGCTTGCCCCGTCCCACCATGTTGTGATGCGGCAGGAGGGCCCTCACCAGGTGCCAAGCAGATGCCGGCACCACGCTCTAGGACTTCCAGCTTCCAGAACCGTGAGCCAAGTAAACCTCTCTTCTTTATAAAGTACCTTGCCTATAGTACTCAGTCATAGCAACAGAAAACAGACTAAGACACTGTACTAAAGCAAACCGGGCAGCATGGGGAGGAGCCTGGGTTCTCTTTGTCTCCTCCTCATACTTTCTGCCCTGGCAGACTCTAAGTTGTTTGTCTTGTGTCTCCAATGAAGTCGCAGACAAACCATGCCACTTCCTTCCAAGGCCCCACCAGACATCCTGCGTACTTCTCTAGAGTTCTGTCTCCACTCCCACCTCTTCCAGCCATCCTGCACTGATGGCTGTCCCATCGGAGCAGACCTCTACAGCAAGCACTCCTGGGATGCCTCAACCACTTGCATCCTTGAGGAAAAACGAAATGCTACTTGCCCACATGGAAGGTCTTCCTGCCATCTTCCCTCAGCACGGGGTTTCACTCCCCGGGTGTAGAAATGGTCTGGGCCGCCCACGTGAATGTCCTGGAGGGAGCAGCAGCCGGCCTCTCAAGGAGGGGACGACGGACCGGCTGCTGATGGCCTTGGGCGGGGCGGGAGGGTGCAGAGCAGACGGCTGGTGAGGAGGTGTGGGGTGTGGCCAGTGGAGGTGTGGGCGTGGCCAGTGGAGGTGTGGGCGTGGCCAGTGGAGGTGTGGGACGTGGCCAGTGGGCGGACAGCTTCAGCCTTCATTGCCAGGAGCCGAGGGAAGGAGAAAACAGCCCTCATAGAGGAGGCCATCTGTTGAGGCCCCAGATGTGCCAGGGGTAGCGGGGAAGACTCGCGTAACTGGCCGCCGAGCTCGCCGGGTCCCCTCCGCCCGGGGTTCGCTGGATGGCTCGCTGGAACCCGGCATTAGGAGGCCGTGGCAGGGCTGTTGCACTTGGGGCTTTGATGTTTTAATTAGCCAGCAGTGATATTAGATGACTCAGGAGGGGACAAATGGGGAGATTAATATAGCAGTCAGGGGCCTGCGCACAGGATGCAAATGACTTCTGAGCGCGGACCAGGATGCAGACGACTGGCTCAGAAGTTAGTTAGGTGTTGGGGACAGGGCCCATGTGGGCACCAGGCTGTGGCTCCAGTGACCTTTCCTGGCCTTGTATCTGCTGTGGCGCAAGGGAAGTCCTCAGACGGTGGGAGGGAGCTGGGGCAGGGCTCCCCCCCACACCTCCTCCTAAATCTGCACAACAGGCCCTGAGCTCATGGACATCTGGGGGTCTCTATCCACACCTCTCTGCTTAAGGAGGCTGCAGAAACCCCGAGGAGAAGGTCCCACAGCCTCACCCAAAAGGAGACAGGGAGACCTCAAGTCCTCAAGCCAGGATGCTGCTCCTTCAGCCCCTGACAAGAATCATATTGTTGAATATAAGAAAAATATCTTGTGATACATGCAAGTTATCCAAAGCTCAAATTTTGGGGTCCTCACAGCTGTGTTGGGACACTGACGCACTCATGGGTTCCCACGTGTTGGTGGCTTCTCTTGTACTACAGCGGCAGAGGAGGCGGTTGACGGTGGGGGCCGAGACTGGATGTCCACAAAGGCAAAAGTATTATTATTTTTTTTTAACCCTGTCCCTTGTAGAAAAAGTTTGTAGACTAGTGATGTGAAAAATCCGGTTCCGTTGGCTGACCATAGGGTGCTCATGTGTAGCTGTCAGAGATCTTTCCTGAACCTTCTTTAAAACAGCACCCCCGTCCTAGTCCTAACACTGTCCCTTACCACCTGACCACGCTTTAAATGGCTTCACAGCACTCACCCCACCTGCGACGGTGAGGCCACACGCGTGTGCTTGTGTGTACCTATAAACCTTGTAGCTGCGGATTTGCAAGGATCTATATTGAGACAATATATTGATACTGAGATAACATAGTCCCTGGGTATCTGAAGGGGTGTTGTAGTTTGGATATGAGCTGTCCCCCAGAAGCTCGTGTGACAATGCAGGAATGTTCAGAGACCAAATGCTTGGACTGACATTATGACCTCATGTGCATGTGTGACCGCATGACCCATGTGATCCTGCAATATGTACAATCAGAAAAATGAGAGATTCCACTCCATTTATGATCTATTGAAATGTATAAATGCATTCTATGCCATGGATGACTCATTAGAACAAATCGAAAAAATTTAAAAATATGCTTGCTCGGCCTGGAAAGCTATAACCTATTCAGTCCATCTTCATTTGAATGGAAACTGGGTGGTGACTGCAGGCAGTCTGGTTGTGACAGAAGGATGTGTGTCCCTGGGGGTGTGGCCTGAAGGGACACATCTTCCCTGGGGGCCTTTCCCTGCTGTCTCTCAGCTTCTCACATTGAATGGAGTGGCGCTGGTCTACCACGCCCTTCCGCCATGATGTTCTGCCTTACCTTGGACCAGAGCAATGGAATGGGCCAACCACAGACTGAACCTCTGAAACCGTAAGCCCAATAAACTCCTCCTCCTTCAAGTCCCTGTCAATGCGTATTCTGGTCACAGTGGTGAAAAGCTGGCCAACACAAGGGGATTGATTCCAGGCCCCCCCCACAGGATACCAAAATCATGGACACTCGAGTCCCTTATATGAAACGGCATGGTAATTTTTGCACATAACCGCTCAACCCTCTGTCTACTTCAGATTCTCTCTAGGTTACTCAGAATGCCTGATGCACTGTAAATGCTACGGGAACAGTCGTTAGACGTACCATTTAGGGACAAGTGATGAGGTAAGAAAGTCCGAATGTCCAATGATGCAATCTTTCCCCTCAAATATGTCCCCCCACGGTCGGTTGGCTCTGTGGATCTGGAACCTGCAGGAGACTGAATTGCACCCCCTTAGTCATGCGCCAGTGTGGCTGGGTTGGTGAGAGAGCTCTTGGGGACAATGATGGTTAAATGAGGCCATCAGGGTGGTACCCTCGTCGGGCAGGAAGAGGGCCCTCACCAGCCCTGGGCACCCCAGGCTCAGACACGCAGCCTCCAGACCCAGGAGGAAACAGTTCTATGGTTTAAACCCGGTGGTCTGTGGGTCTTTGTGGTCTCAGCCTGAGCGGACTAACGCAACGTCCACAGGGACCTTGAGGTCGCAGAGGCGCTTGAAGGCTCAGCCTAGGACCGTGGTCTGGATTTAGTGGAGGACAAAGGAGCCCTAACTGAGCGAGTGACCTCATGGAAGCCAGCACCAGGCATAGGGGCAGGCGATCCACAGGGTCACGACCCGACCCATCCATCCCACGTTGAAAACACCGTGTGAATAGGAGTGGCATTACCCCAGCTCACCTAGACCATCCCGGCTCACGACACAGCGCCCCGTGGAGTGGGGGCTGCTTCCCCTCGTGACCAAGGGGCAGGTGGGAGCCGTGGATAGCTGTCACTGCTCAGCAAGGAGGGAGGGTCGCCCCACACACCCTAGCCCAGGAGATGATCCCAATCCAAACTCCAGGTGTGATTTCTATTGAATGCACGGAAACTACCAAGTCGAGCTTAAGTCAGACACAGAGTCTACGGCTGCAGGGACCACGGGGGACCTCTGGAGAAGCCGGGGACAGTGCAGAGGCCACCTGGGTGGGTGGAGAAGAGATGCAGGACCTGAGGGAGGCGATGGACACTGGCGATGCCGTGGAGAACCAGGCACAAGAGGACCAGTGGGAAGGGTGGAGTGAGCGTGGACCTGGGGGACTTCCCTGCGTGCAGCCTTGGGGCGCACTGTGGGGAGTAGGGAGCAGGAGCATTGGGAAGCTGGAGGGACCAGGAAGGGGTGGAGACGGGCCCAGGGCCTGCCCTCTCCTAAGTGGGGATCACTGTCATGAGTCTCCTGGGCAGACCAGCTCTGACAGCCACCACGAGTGGGGTAGGTGCCTGGGAGCTGTTGGGGTGGAACTGCATCCCTCCAAATTCCTACACTGGTGCCCTCAGCTCCGAAATTCCAAATGCGACCTTATTTGGGGATAAGGTCCTTTCTTTCTTTCTTTTCTTTTTTTTTTGCACTGGGGAGGGAACCCAGGGCCTCACACATGCTAGGTAAGAGCTCTACCACAGAACCCCGTCCCCAGTCCTTTTTATTTTGAGACAGGGTCTTGCCTATGGCTGACCCTGTTGATGTGAGTCTTGCTGATTGCGATCCTCTTGCCTCAGCCTCCCGAACCACTGCACCTGGCTGGAGAGAGGGTCTCTTTGGAAGTAATCAAGTCACAGTGAGGTCTTTAAGATGGTCCTCAATCCCAGTGTAACCAGGGTCCTTAGAAAAAAAGGGAAATCTGGAGGTGGATGGGCACACAGGGAGAATGTCATGTGATGTACCCGGCAAGGAGCAGGCCCCTCACAGCCCGCAGGAGGACCAGGCAAAGCCAGTGCCTCCCGAGTCTTCTGCCGTTGGCACCAGCCTCAGCTCCTCCATCACAACCTGCGGCGACCTGCCTGCTTGGCTTGTCCCAAAACGAGGGCAGCATGCGGGGGCGAGCTGGGCAGCAGGCCACCCATACCAGGGGCCAGACGCCACACACCATGCCCTTCGCTGCAGCTCTGGGCAGCACCTCCCACCCTGTGGGGGCCAGCTCTCCAGGGCAGCCAGCTAACCCAGTCACAAGCAGCAGCAGCTCAGAGCCCAGGCCCGCAGACCCGCAAAGCAGCAGTCCCCACCCTCCCACGGCCACTGACAGCACGTCACCAGTTGTGTTTAGGACCTCGGAGTATGATTTCCTGGTGGTGGACTCAAAGTGTCACGGACGGCCAACGTGATCCATTATTTACCATAAGTCTGTAGAAGTTACCAGTTATTTATTCTGACCCCTCCCCCGGATTCAAGTCCATGTTCTTCAGGCTGTGGGGAATCGGGGTGCTCAGGAATTAGACCGGCCATGCTTTGGGAGTGCAGGAGGTGCGAGGATCTTCCAGGACAAAGGGGTCTTTATTTGTTTATTTGCTTATATTTTTGGGTATCAGGGATTGAACCCAGAAGCACTTAACCACTGAGCCACATCCCCA
The DNA here is from genome assembly GCA_020662805.1 of Glaucomys volans. Lineage (NCBI taxonomy): Eukaryota > Metazoa > Chordata > Mammalia > Rodentia > Sciuridae > Glaucomys > Glaucomys volans. The sequence goes on from JAJEJO010001868.1 coordinate 316,539, forward strand.
GCCCTATTTTGTATTTTATTTAGAGACAGGGTCTCACTGAGTTGCTTAGGGCCTCGCTAAGTTGCTGAGGCTGGCTTTGAACTCGCGATCCTCCTGCCTCAGCCTCCCAAGTGCTGGGATTACAGGCGTATGCCACCACACCCCACCAAAGGGGCCTTTCATCTAGATTGTTGATGTTTTCCCCAGATCAAGTGAGACCACAGCAACAAAAGTGACCAGGCTTTAAGCTTGGTTCCATCACCAGACCAGAATGTTAAAGTGCACCAGAAATTCACTTTACAAATGAATCCTCTAACGGTCCTGCGGCTTCTCCCCAAGATACTCTGCTGTTCTGTTTGTCCTGTTAAATGCAAATGCCGGAAACTGCATAGTAAGTTCTCAGCTTTTAAAATATCCTGGGACCTTCAGCAAAGGTCTCCCTTGACCCTCTCCAAGAGCCTCCGGAGGGGGTTTTGGCAATTGATATTGATTTGCAAAAAAAGGGAGAAAAATCTCGTTGACCCACGTCAGCCTTTGTGGGCGGAGGCAGCAAGTGAGCATGCAGAGAAGTGCCACCGAGTTCCTCACCAGAATGTCCTTGTCCCACCCAGATAACACTTGGGACAGGCTGCATTGAATACACTCAATACTCAGCTATTAAAACAAACAGTTAGCAAAATATATGGAAATTCCAGCTGGGCTGGACCCAAACACCCGTCCACTCAGGATCGACTTCCTGGCTCCACCCTGGCGCCGACCCCCCGGGCAGCAGGAATTGTTTCTGGGCTCCTGATTAAGGGGGTCACGAGCAGGTGGCCGCTCTGGTGGTGGGGGGGTGACATGTCAGCCCAACTAGATTGCTGTCCCCAGGGACTGGGAGAGATTGCTGGAAAGCATCTTCGGGGAGGGTCGGATGCTGAGGCATCCAGGTAACCTGAAGAAGGGGGCACCTAAAGACAAGTTGGGCACCATCCAACCTGGGTGTCTAACTGGTCATGAGCTGGACGGGACAAGGGACAGGTGACCTGAGCCACATGGGGGACAGGGGAGTTGAAAGGCAGCTCTGAGCTGGATCTGGGGACCCTCGACAGGGAGGAATCAATCTCAAGACGCAGGAGGACAGAGAGAGGCCTGGGGAAAGTGGTGACCCCAGGCACCCCGAGATGTGGACTCTGCTGAAGCCAGCCAGGGGGCTCTGAGGGTCACATCGGCACCTGAATCCGTGAAACAGGATCCCAGCGGCTCGCCTGCTACGTGTGGCTATGTCTGCAGCTTGTCTTGGGGGGCGGAAGTTTCCAGAAGTCAAGGGCAATACTTAATGAAGAGATGGGGGTGTGGCTGTGGGCTCCTGAGGGGCAGTGGTCACATTCATTTCCTTTCCTTTCCAGCAGCCTTTAGGAATGCCTGCTTGGTGCTCAGCCCCGGATGGGCCTCTGCACATCCACTGGCTCATTGAATCCTCAGGGCACCCATTTTTAAGATGAGGAAACTGAGGGTCCGAGAGGCGAAGTGGCATTTATCAATGGATGCATCACCAGTGACGGCGCTGGGTTTGGGATCCAGGCTCCTGGGGCTCCTACTTGCCTGGATATTCTTGGAGCTCGGCCCCCAGGAGGCCCCCAGCCCTGACCTGGATGATGGACAGGACGGTGACATAATCATGAAGGGAGTGAGCTGCAGGTCTGTCACGACGCACCGGGTGTTCCCTTTCTGCTTCTGGGTCACAAGGGTCTCCTGGTACAGCAGGAATGTGCTTCTCGTTCTCCCTCTGCCTCACATTAGCCAGGTAAGAAGAGCAACCATAACGAAGAATCTCTGAGCCCTCACTTTGAGCCTGTGGAGTTAGGAGTGAGCTCTGGAGCGCCAAGACCCGGCATCCAATCCTATCTCCAGCGCTTACTGAGTTTGTGACCCTCCCCGAGCCACTAAACCCTCTGTGACTCAGTCTCCTCAGCTGTAAAATGGGGACAACAGCTGTGTATGGTGGCATATGCCTATAATCCCAGCAACCAGGGAGGTTGAGGCAGGAGGATCACATGTTGGAGGCCAGCCTCAGCAACTTAGTGAGCCCTTAACAACTTAGTGAGACCTTGTCTCAAAATAAAAAAAATTAAAAGGGCTGGGGATGTGGCTCAGTGGTTAAATTCCCTGGGGTTCAATCCCCGGTACCACAAATAAAATAAATAGGGACAGTAACAGATGCATCATCCTTCAGTATCCATGGAGGACTGGTTCCAGTCCAAGGGTGCTCAGGTCCCCCTGTGAGGCGGGGTAGGGTTTGTGAAGAACCTGCACAGTTCTCTACACACTTCAAACCCTCTCTGGGTGACCTACATTCCCCGGGGCCATGTAGAGGCTGTGGGGACACTTGTTTCTCTGCATGGTGCTGGGAATCCAGAGGAAGAGGGTCTATCCATGTTCCGTGTAGATGCGATTAGGAGTCTCTTTGGATCTGTGCTCAGATGCAGAGGCAGATTGTCCTTCCTGGGCTGGGTGGGGGATGAAGACAGACTGTGGACCCAACGGGCTCAGCCTAGCGCCGGGCTTCCCTCAGTGAATATCAGCCATGTCCGCCGTGGTTGACCCCATGACCTCACTGGTCATCGAGTTTCATCAGTCCCCGTTAGGAAAGGGCGGCTGGGCGCTCACAGTTGCCACAGCCAGGAGGGCCAACCCTAGTCCCTGGGCTGAGCTCTGGCCTCAGTGCTGTGCCAAGGAGCCCGGGGTCTCAGCGGCTCCCTGTCTGCATGGTGGTGGTGTTGCCGTCGCTATTGGTATTTCTCTCCTGCATCCTTCACGTGTCTGCGCCCGGCTGAGGTCTCCCTCAGGCCCAGGCCCGCCGGGCTGGCTGGTTTTTGGCTCAGCCAACACCAGCTGGTGGACAGAAGACCCTGGTGACCTTCATCCCCTGAAGATGGGGGAAGAAGCAGCGGCCACGAGCCTGTCCCCACTTGCCTGGAGATGGGGACCCTGCAGAGGCTGCTGGAAGCAAAGAAAGCTTCTCAGCAGATTCTGACATCTAGGAGGCCCTGGTCCCAGGTGGACGGCCACATCGTCACCCAAGGAGGTGGCGGGGCCGACGGGATTTCACTGGGAAACCCATCGTCCATCCGCCCTGATCATCAGCAAGAGGCTGGGCTGGGGCGAGGGCAGCCGGTGGATGGATAAGGGGAGGATCCCAAGTGGAACTTCCCACATTCTCCCAGACCTGGACCCTTCCCCAGTCCGGGCTGGACTAGTGCTCAATCAGTATCTGAAAGTAGATGGCCGTCCCCAAGCAGGGCAGGGTTCTGCGCCTTCTCCCACAGGAGGGATCCAGGCTCAACCAGGGGAGCAGAGGGCCCAGTTCAAATCCCCAGGTTTTGCAGGGCCTGGGGACAAGCAGCCATCTCTCATGTCATTTATCTACTCGGAAAGGTGATTATCATGGAAAGGGCCAGGTGGCGTTAGCATGGAAGGCGATCTCAGGATCTGGTCAGTCGGGACATTCCTTTATCCATAATGCAGGTCTCTACTTTCCTGTGGGCGAACTCCTATTTGATCCTCAAAACCCAGGCTCCAAGTCGCCTCTTGGGGTAAACCCTCGCCGGGTAAGGTGTTTCTGTTCCTACAGCGTTTTGTGTCCCCCGCTCTTTCGGGACTAATTTCACAGTATAGGCATCTGTCACCCCACACGTGACTGCGAGGGACTCAAAGGCAGGGAAGGCTGCGTCCGTCTTTGCTTCCACACCAGGGCCATGCGTATAGAGGCTGGGGGAGAATCTCTGGTGAGGGCTGAAGCGACTCATTCCCTCAACCATGGAGTACCGAGCAAGACTATTAGAGAAACGACGACCAGAGAAGAATGAGCCGCTTAACTTTCTGAGATTCATCTAAAAGAAGGTGTCTCTGTGGCCGATTCTCCTTGAATTTAGACAAGCAGGAACCTCCAGGATGATGGGAATCCCTTCAGGGCTAAAGGGATGGACTTCACTCTTTCCCCCCACCTCCCAGGGAACTAACAGTCTTCTGAGTCAGAAAGTTCTTTCTCACGTCTAGCCTGCATCGGCCTTGCTTCACTCTGTTACTTTTTGCCAAGTCCTGGGGGAAAATGCAGACCAGCTGCTCCTACATGGCCCCTGGCCTCTTCCTGACTCAGAGCAGCAGGCCGGGGCTGGTCCCCCTTTGTGCTATGAACAATGCTAAACCCCTGTGGGTGCTTTGAAAAAAGCAGAAGGTGTAGGCACGGGGAGGGGGAAGCTTATTCTAGAAGCTGCAGGTGAAGTGGCTGTGAGCGGGCGGATGAGGCTGAGTATGGAGGCCTCAGGATGACATCCAGCAGGAGGGCACCGGGCTGTTCCCTTGCTCTGAACCTGGGTCTCGCCCCCTCCCAGCTCCATGTCTGAGAGGCCTTTGGGGAAATCACACTAGAGGTGCAGTGGTGGCTTCGAGTTTCACCGGGTCGAGGACAACATCGAGTGTGTGGCGAACTTAAACCCACGTCCTCAGGGCTCCCTGGACCCCAGAGGACTCAGATCCACAGAGCACATTGCTTTTTTCTTTTCTTTTCTTTTTCAGTGCTGGGGATCGAACCCAGGGGCAC
>JAJEJO010001869.1:6801-52737 GCA_020662805.1 Glaucomys volans
AAAAAAAAAGAGAAAGTTCAGTAATGTAATGAGAATGTGTCTGGGTATCAATAATTCTAGGTCAATTTTTGTTGGCCATGGTTTAAATTGTTTCCTATTTTATAAAAGTGTTACTAAATTTTATCTTTAAATAAATCATTCTGTTTTTAATCCTTTACATTCTTTCAGATGCTTTCTACAATGTGAAGTCTGTCCTGTGCTTATTCCAATTTTACCTTTGAAATAAATTCTTCTTTTTAAGTTTGGCTAGCTCATACTATATCTTTTTCTTTTATTTCTCAATGTCTTTTCTAGAGTTCTTGCCTTCTGGCTTGTGAATTTTTATAATAGAGGTGATTACTTCATTTATTTTTCTTCTTCTCTTCTCCAACTCCTACTCCGAGAGTCTCTTTCCTTCCCTCCCCCCCCCTTTTCCATTCTTCATGGAGAAAAACAAACACTATATTTTCGGCAAAATTAAGATTCGGGTTTAATGCTCACACTCAAAAACAGGTAAAAGCAGTTCTTAGTTGAAACTCCAGTAGGAGCCACATGAGAGTAAATGAATAGATGCAGTTTTTGAGAAATGTTAGTAGGAAGGACCTTGTAATGCAGATCTCAGGAAATGATGGAAAAAATGTATGTCATGAAAATACATAATATCTTAAGTTGCTATAGGCCTTGCTTGCAATCACAACAAAGGCCAGCAGAATTGTCAGCAGAATCCTGCTAAACTCAGGTTTAGAGTGGTGGAAAAGATAGAGCCACACAAAGAATCTATAGACAAGCCATTTTTTTAAGAAGTGTTTTTTGTCTGTGGCAGCAGAAATTACCTCCTGGTGAAGACTAGCAAAACTGGAATAAATTCTTGGGACCCTCCTTTCCACCACACACACACACACACACACACACACACCCCTCTTAAAAATAGCTAGACAGGTAAAGCCATTACATCCCATCATAAGTAATAATAATGATAAAAATAACTAGCACAGAAGTGATAATGAAAATACTGTAAGAAAAAAGGAGGGAAAGAATAAGAAAATATACAGACAACAATTAATCACTAGAAAATGTGACCAAACTGGGGGTGGAGTGTGTAAACTTAGTTAGCCTCTGGGGAGTTCTGGGTTCAATCCTCAAAATCAAGGGGGGAAAAAAGCTACCACAATGGAAGAGGTGAAAAATAGACCATTTTCATGTTGAGTAGTCATCTGCCTTTTTTATTTGATGGAATGCATGTTTAGTTCTTTTATACAAATGGGTTGTCTTGTCCATATTGAAGGTCAATATTCTTTGCATATTAAGAAAGTCAGATCTTCCTTGTCATATCTGCTAAATATGAACTCTTTGGTTCTGAAGTAACTTTTAATTAAATTTGTGGATTTTTCAATTACTCAAAATTTTTTATAGTAAAAAATTAGCAATCTGTTATTTATGGATTTTGTTTTAATCAGCTTTTTTTGCCACTGTGACTACAGAACCTGACCAGAACAATTACAGAGTAGGAGAAGTTTATTGGAGGGCTTACAGTTTCAGAGGTCTTAGTCCATAGAAGGCTGGCTCCATTCCTTAGGGCTCAAGGTGAGGCAGAACATCATGGCAGAAGAGTGTGGCAGAGGGAAGCAGAGAGAAAGAGACTGCACTTTCTAGATACAAAATATATACCCCAAAGACACACCCCAACTCCCATCTCCTCCAGCCATACCCCACCACTTTAGTTACCACTCAGGTAATCCCTATCAGGGGATTAATACACTTGATTGGATTAAGATTCTCATAACCTGATCATTTCTCTTTTGAACCTTCTTGCTTTGACTCATACGTGAGCTTTTGGGGGACACCTCACATCCAAACCATAACAGCTTTTAAAGAATTACTTTTTAAACAAATTATCATTCAGTTTAGTCATCTTAAAAAATCAAGTTAAGTGCTGGGGTTGTGGCTCAGTGGTAGAGAGACTGTCTAGCATGTGAGAGGTACTGGGTTCAAATCTCAGCACTACATTAAAAAAGATAAACAAATAAGTAAAATAAAGGCACTGGGTCCATCTACAACTAAAATAATTTAAAAAATCAATTTAAGTGTCGCAAAGATGTTTTAAAATTTTTCAAATCACATCAGTCCCATGCATAAAATGCATCAATGCATCATCATTCATTTATCAGAGAGATCATTTGGCTTTTGGATTTTTGGGATTGGCCGATCTCACTTAGCATAACAGTTTCCAACATCATTCATTTACCTACAAATGTCATAATTTTATTCTTCTTTATGGCTGAGTAATATTCCATTGTGTATATATACCACAGTTTCTTTATCCATTCATCTACTGAAGGCCAATCCCAAAAATCCAAAAGCCGAATGTCTCTCTGATAAATGAATGATGATGCATAATGTGGGGGGGAAAGATGGCAAGAATGGAGGAAAGATAGCTAGCATAGAGGGAAGGGAGGGGAGGGGGGGGGGGGGGGGGTGGGGGATAAAATCAATAACAGAGTGTGTGACAGATATCATTGCCCTGTGTACATGCATGAAAGCACAGATGGTGTGACTCTACTTTGTGTACAACCCTTGAAACAATAGCTGTACTCCATTTGTGTTCAATGAATCAATAAGTAAATAATAATAAAAAAAAATGCATCAATGACTTTTTTCACGGTTAAAATTAAATTTAAAATTTAAATTTCTTAAGATGATCTTTAAGATCCTTATATGTCTGGCCCTTGGAATCTCTGCAGTCTCATTTCAGACCATTCTTTCCCTTGCTTTCTCTCTAATCTAGCATACTAGATTTCTAAGCTGCGTATATTTGCTTTTTGTGATCCAAGAGCCTTTTCAACTGCTGCTTCATTTTCCTGCCACTCTTCTTCCAGACGTGGCTCATCATTTTCAAAATTCAGAAGATTTTTGCTTAAGTATTATTTCCTTAGGAAAGTCTTCTCTGACCACCTTATCTAAAATAAACTCTTACTTTTCTATCACACTCTTATTTACTAACTATATTTTTCTACTTAGAATGTGTCACTTTTTGGAAATTATATTCTGTAATTATTAGTTTACTGTTTCATCTTTCCCCATAAGGTAGTAAGCTCTATGAGGACTTTATTGTTTCTGCCAGCTTCGAGAACAATCTCTGGCCAATAGCTAGTGCACAAATATACTTTTCTTTAGATCAGAAGAGCTTCTTTAGAAAAGTTTTTGCTTCTAAAAATTTCCCTAATTATATGTTAATAAGTATTTTTAGAACTCATCAGTACATGTATATGTCATTTCTTCTTTAGTAAAATGAGATCACATTTTTGTTTGAAAACAACTTTAGTTGGATTTATATTAGATTTAAATGACATTTAAAAACATTTAAAAACATTTTTATAAAGACAGATTTTTGAATCTATAAATCTTTGAGAAAGTATTTGTGTTATATGGCAAAAATCCTGCTTCAGTGTCTTGGCATTATTCTGTTCTTAGTATGGGCAGACAATGGATAGTAGATGACATATGCATAAAAAAATTTAAGTGTTATGGGCAAGAAATGGAAGATGAGGGAGGGGCCTCATTTTAAAATAAAATGATCAGTCCAAATAAACAACCTAATGATGCATTTGAAGGCTCTTGAAAAAGAAAAACAAACCAATTCCAAAATCAGTAGAAGGAAGGACGTAATTAAGATCAGAGTTGAAATCCATGAACTTGAGAATAAAAAAACAAAAAAAGGATTGATGAAAAAAAGAGTTGGTTTTTGGAAAAGATAAACAAGGCTGATAAGTCCTTAGCCAAACTAACCAGAAAAAAGGAAGAGAAACCAAATTAATAAAATTAGAGATTAAAAAGGAGAAATCACCATAGACATCTCAGAAATCCAGCAGATCAAAAGGGACTATTTTGAAAACTTATACTCCAATAAAGTGGAAACCTAGAAAAAACAGATATATTTCTAAACAAATACAATCTGCCAAAACTGAATTAAGAGGACACAGAATACCTAAACAGACCAACAATTTGTAATGAGATATAAGCAGTAATAAAAAGCCTTTCAATAAAGAAAAGTCTAGGACTAGATGGTTTCTCAGATGAATTCTACCAAATCTTTAAAGAACTAATGCCTATACTACTTGAACTATTCCACGAAATAAAAAAGAACACTTCCAAATTTATTCTATAAAGTTAGTATCACATTCATACCCAAACCAAATAAGAACCAAGGAAAGAAAACTATAGATCAATATCCCTGATGAACTTAGATGCATAAATACTTAATAAAATGATAGCAAATCATGTTCACCAACATATTAAGAAGATTGTACATCATGACCAATTTGGGTTTTATTCCAGTGATGACAGGATGGTTAAATATATGCAAATCAATAAATTTAATTCATCACATTATCAGAATTATGGAAAAAATTACTTAATAATCTCAATAGATGCAGAAAAGGCCATAGACACAATTCAGCAACCATTTAGGAAAAGAACATTCAGGAAACCATGGAGACAGGGAACCTACCTCAATATCATAGAGGCTAAAGCCAACCTCATAGTAAATGGAGAAAAAAATGAAAGCATCTCCTTTAAAATCTTGGACAAGAAAAGGATGTCCATTCTCACCACTCCTAATTAATATACTTCTAAAAATTCTAGCCAGAGCAATTAGGCAAGAGAAGGAAATAAAAAGGATAAAAATAGGAAAGGAAGAACTGCTAGAGCTAATAAATAAATCTGGCAAAGTAGTAGGTTACAAAATCAACATACAAAAATCGATACTTTTCCTATATACCAACAATGAATCTGCTGAGAAAGAAATCAGAAAAACAATTCCATTCACAGTGTCCTAATTTTTTTTTAAATACCAAGAAATAAATCTAACCAAGGAGGTGAAAGACCCCTACAATGAAAACTATAGAACATAAAGAAACTGAATAAAAACTTGGAAGATGGAAATAACTCAATTGTTCATGGATAGACAGCATTAATATTGTCAAAATGGCCATACTACCAAAAGCAATATACAGATTCAGTGCAATCCCCATCAAAACACCAATGACTTTCTTCATAGAACTAGAAAAAAAAAAGTAATAAAATTCACTTGGAAGAATAAAATACCCAAAATAGGTAAAGCAATGCTGGAGGCATCACAATACTGACTTCAAATTATACTACAGTGCTGTAGTAGCAAAAACTACATGGTAGTTTAGCAGAGTTCAGTAGGACTAGCTTGTTTCTGTTCCACTTGGTGCCAGATGGGCAGCCTGAAGCTACAGACGAGAATCATCTGAAAACTTGTCAATCACCTACTTGATGTTGCTGTGACCTCTCATGTGGCTTGGATTTCCTCACTAGACTAGATACTGAACATTAAAAATGTCTGATTTAGTTGTATTCTCACCTGGTTTTCTGTGTATGTTCTCAGTTTGGTAAAAAATTCTAAAGAAAAAAATGGCAACTGATGTTCCTCAAAACACAACAATATTCTGCTATTTAATAATCATAATTCTCTATTTTAATTTGAGTACTCTTTCTTCATCGCTCTTTTGAGGCTAATTTGATTTTGGTAATGTTCAGAATCTTATAAAATTTTTCCTCCCTGTTGCAGCATCTATCCATCTTGTTGACAAATTCCATGAAAGAATTGTGATTCATTTTCTTTCCTTTCACTCATTCTTTATCCTATCTTTCACTATAGTATTTTACTAAAAGTAAACTGTTCTAACTGCCAGTTCTAATCATATTTTACTGGTCCTAATATTCTGTGTGTTACATAAAGGAGGAAACATCATCAAGTAGACATCTATCTCAGTCCATTTTGTTGATATAACACAATATCTGAGGTAAAGAAATGTATATAGAAAAGAGGTTTTCTTGGCTTATGATTCTGGAGGCTGAAAAGTTCAGGAGCATGGTGCTGGGATCCCTAGCTGTATCACAACACTGCAGAGAAGTAGAAAGGGATGCTGGCATGTGAAGAGACTGAGGGGCCTACAAACACTGCACACTAGGGGCCAAGCCTTAAGATGAGTTTTCATGGTACAAACTATATTCAAACCACAACAGCATACATAACACTTTCTTCATAAGGATGTGATAATTAAACATAAGGAGGTAAAGAATTAATTATAGTTTGAAAAGTACTAGAGATATCCAAATATGAAATACCCACATATAAGAATTATCTTATAAACCACACCTAGTCCAAAATTTTAAGACATGTAAAAAAGTTGCAAAATGTGATTCTCAAACCAATAGAAAAGATAGTCAATAGCAACAGACCATGAAATGACAGCAATAATATAATTAGAAAAGAGTATGAATAGCTAATACATATTACATATATTGACATATTTAAGGAAAAAATTTAAAATGAAAGAATGGAAAATATATTTTTTCATTTATAAGAGGTCAGGAAAGGAAAATAATGGCATGATTTACTGTGATATCCACTATATCTTACATATCTAGGAAAAAAAATTATGAGTTGAACTAGTTCCTTTACTTTGACAAGGCAATGAAAATTATGTGGACCAATATTTTTTATTTTTTTCCTTGATTTCAGCAAAAATCTATCTAACAGAGAAAAAAATGTATATTAAATGCTTAGAACATCTATATCACTGCATTCCAATTGCTTCTGCTTTCTTAAATATATACCTATTTGTTTGCCCACTAATTTGGGGTACAAAGAAATACACATTTACTGCAGAAATTAAGTAACATGAAAATAAGGATAGCAAAAATATATTCAGTCATCATTGCATCCTACAAGACAAGCTATGTTATACTTTGGTGACTGTGTGTACAGGAATACATTTTTATAAAAAATAAAATAACATATTACAAAGAATAGATTTTTATATTAATATAATTTATTTAATTGACTAAGTGTTGGGCATTTAAGTTGTTTTCCAACATCATGATTAGATAATTTTTGATAATACATTTAGGAGAAATTTCCATAAATGTGATCACTAAGTCAAAGGGTATCTACATATTTACAACTTTCATTAGGGTTTCCTCAGGAAAGATAACACTAGTTGGACTAGTAGAACTCTTTGGTCACTTTCTAAATACCAACTCCACTAGGAACTATAAAGAGAACAGGGCAACTAATAAGAAAATGGAAGCACTTGGGAGGCTGAAGCAGGAGGATCACAGGTTCAAAGCCAGCCTCAGCAATTTAGTGAGGTCCTAAGCAACTTGGTGAGACGTCATCTCAAAATAAAAATAAAAAGGGCTGGGGATGTGCCTCAGTGGTTAAGCACCTCTGGGTTCAATCCAGGTATTACTACTACTTCTACCACTACTACTACTGCTAAGGTTCAGCAATGTTGTTGGAATCAAGGCCAAGTTCAAAAAACTCAGTAGCATTTCTGTGACAGCCACAGATATAAAAATCTTTTATATAAACATATAAAATATAGCTGCCAGAATAGCTAAAGCAATTCTTAGCAAGAACAGCGAAGCAGGGGGTTTCACAATACCAGACCTTCAACTATACTACAGAGCAATAGTAACAAAAACAGCATGGTATTGGTACCAAAATAGACAGGTAGATCAATGGTACAGAATAGAGGACACAGAGAGAAACCCAAATAAGTACAGGTATCTCATACTTGACAAAGGAGCCAAAAACATGCAATGGAGAAAAGACAGCCTCTTCAACAAATGGTGCTGGGAAAACTGGAAATCCATATGCAGCAAAATGAAACTAAACCCCTATCTCTCACCCTGCACAAAACAACTCAAAATGGATCAAGGACCTAGAAATCAGACCAGAGACTTTGCACCTAATAGAAGAAAAAGTAGGTCCAAATATTCATTGTGTTGGTTTATGACCAGATTTCCTTAACATGACTCCCAAAGCACAAGAATAAAAGCAGAAATCAATAATTGGGATAAATTCAAACTAAAAAGCTTTTTCTCAGCAAAGGAAATAATCAACAATGTGAAGAGAGAACCTACGGAGTGGGAGAAAATCTCTGCCACACACACGTCAGAGAGAGCACTCATTTCCAGAATCTACAAAGAACTCAAAAAACTTTACACCAAGAAAACAAATAACCCAATCAATAAATGGGCTAAGGAAATGAGCAGACACTTCACAGAAGATCTACAAGCAATCAACAGATAAATGAAAAAATGTTCAACATCTCTAGTAATAAGAGAAGTGCAAATCAAAACCACCTTAAGATTTCATCTCACCCCAATTAGAATGTCTATTATCAAGAATACAAGCAACAACAGGTGTTGGGGAGGATGTGGGAAAAGGTATACTCATACATTGCTGGTGGGGCTGCAAATTAGTGCAGTCACCCTGGAAAGCAGTGTGGAGATTCCTTAGAAAACTTGGAAAGGATCGACCATTTGACTCAGCTAGCCCACTCTTTGCCCTATACCAGAAGGACTTAAAAGCAGCATAGTACAGTGATGCAGCCACATCAATGTTCATAGCTGATCAATTCACAATAGTTAGATTGTGGAACCAATCTAGATGTCCTTCAATAGATGAATGGATAAAGAAACTGTGGTATATATACACAATGGAATATTACTCAGCCATAAAGAAGGATAAAATTATGGCATTTGTAGGTAAATGGATGAAGTTGGAGACTGTCATGCTAAGTGAGATTAGCATTAGTCCCAAAAAACCAAAAAACCAAAGGCAGAATGATCCTCTGATAAGTGGATGATGATACATAATGCGGAGTGGGAAGGAGGCAAGAATGGAGGAAGGATGGATTGCATAGAGGAAAAAGAGGGGTGGGATCAGGTTGGGGGTAAGAATAATAACAGACTGAAACAAACATCATTACCCTATGTACATGCATGATTACACAAATGGTGTGTTTCTACTTCGTGTACAACCAGAGAAACAACAACTGTACTCCATTTGTGTACAATGAATCAAAATAAATTTTAAAAATATTGAAATTGGCAAAAAATAAATAAATAAAAAAAAAATAAAATATAGCTGTCTATTTAAAGAGCATGACGCATAAAATTTAAAAGTTTGAGGATGGAAATATATTTTTTCCATATCTAAATCAACAGGAAACTAATAATTAGCTTATACAGAAAATTCCTAGAACATATTAATCAAGATGTAGGAACCCAAATGAAAAAATGAGTGAAGAATATAAATAAGCAATTTCAGAAGAGAGAAGCCTTAAAAAGGACACAAATGTATAAAGAGAGATTCATACTCATCAGTGATGCAAGAATTAAAATTAAAAAACGAGCTATAAAATTACACACATTAGCTTGAGAACACAAGAGAGCTAGACAATGTTAATGGTTGGCAGGAATGAAGAGGCTATGGGAACATGGACCGAAGTATCTATCTAGGGGTACATCTGATAGTTAAATTGATTTCTCTATTTCAACATAAACATATATCTGTTTTTGTTAACATAAACATATCTGTTTCACCCAGCAATTCTGTTCCTGGGTATATATTCCAAAGAAATCCTTGCAAAGTCCTTCTATAGGGCAAGTTAAGTATAAGCATGTTCATTATAGTATTGTTTGTGATGACAGAGAATTGGAAACAACTTGGGTGGTGCTCACTGGGGAAAATGGACATTAAAAACATGACAGCTATCAACCATGAAATACTATGTAGCCATTACAAGAAATATAAACAGCAACATAAATACATGTTTAAACATAAGATTAAATAAAAGAGAAAACAGATTGAGAGAGTCATATTAATTAAATTTATAAAATCTGGATGTCTGTCTAAAAAAGATTAAAATTAAAAAGTTGAAGCATGGAGACTTTTTTTATATCTAAAACTAACAGGAAATTAATATCTAGCTTATACAACAAATTCCTACAATATATTAATTAAGATACAGGAATCAAAATGAAAAAAATGAATAAAGAATATAAATACGCAGTTTTAGAGGAGGAACAATACCACTTACGCATATTTACATTTTGGGTATACAAATGGGGGAAGGAAAAGCAGACAGATGGGTAAGTCAAACTCAACTGCTAAGAGGATAACTGTTGTAGCCTAGAGATAGACCCATGACATTTTATAATATTATTCTATTTTTGTTTTGATTAATTTGACATTTTCCATATAAAGATATTATAAAATATACAATATTGCTTATATGAAAATACAAACAAAAAAGAATGCTGAAATAGATATTATTTTAGAATATCATATGAAAATGGTTTCCTCTGACCCAGTGGAGAATAGGAGTAAAGGAGAATTTGAGAATGGAAGTGGAAAAGACATCAAATAAAATGTGATTTTCATGACCAATAGTGACAGTGTGCCATGAACTGAGAAGTGTGATTAACTCTATTTTCTCTCCATGGAAAGGCCCAGTACATTTTTTTTTTTTATCAAAAAGCATCTGATTTAGACTGTAAAGATGAAGGAACTATAAAAAAAATTATTAAACAATTATAATTCAAAAAACAATTAAATAGCTGTTCCAAGTCCAAATTTTACAATATACAGCTGGAAACGAATTAGAAATAAAAATAATATCTTATTTTTTTAAAGGAAAACATTTTTTTTTTTTTTTAGGTAAGTCATTTATTTTCATTAAGATATGCACTTTGCATACCAACAAAAACAAAAAGATAAGAAATGCCTGAACTATTTAATAAAAAGTTTCAATTGTTACACTTGCTAGAAAATAATGCATAAGATTATGTAGACTGAAAACAAGATCCTTAAGAAAAAAATGTTAAGGATATAAACACTAGTTTTTATCATGCAAAATACGGAAAAAAATCATAGGCAAATACCATCAAATGCCAATAACAGGTTGATCATATGGGATTAATGAATTTTGTCCTCTATTATTTCCCCAAATGCCCAGTAGGTGCTTATATTCTTTTTTTTAAATATTTTTTTATTGTGCATGGAAAAGGGAAATCATTTCTGACAATAATATTCATCACAGAAAACGAACAAAATCACTAAGCTGCTAACCATAAATTAAAGAGGAATATAATAGACTTGAAGTACTGGTACTCTAAAAGAATAAAGAAAAATAGAATAAAGGAAAAAAAGAAAAAAAAAACTGCACCAGAGGCCATAAACTGTTTTACTGGGCTCATACAGTGGCAAAACTGGCTAAGGCAAAATCTTATGCCGTTATTGAAATATTATGGTTTTAAAATCCAAACTTTTGTTTTCTTTGGGAAAAAAAAAAGGTTTGAGTTTGCAGCCTCTCATTTCACTCAGCAAGAATCCTTGAGCTAAACAGGAGTGCCCATTTATAAACCACATACTCTCTGGGCTTGCATTATCCCCATCTGGCAAACAATTATTTAACGTACCCTTTATGAGGTTTGTATCCCTTCCATCTTGAAATGTCATCAAAATGTAACCTAAGATATACATTCATGTAAGCATATAAGCAGTCACAAAAGGCATGAACAGAACACATGAAGTAAAAGGATATGCCACGTCAGGAAAGATCTTTGAGGAGTCATGAAATAATGAAAAGGGGTCTGGTATTCAGAGGTACCATGACTACATGAAATCACGACAGGGTTTCCTGGAGTAGGTAAAGAATCAACTCTTAATGGGTTAAAAGGAACTGATTAAATACATTAAAAAGAAAACAAAACAGTGGGTAATAGTAGGTTTTATTTTTTCAAGTTACATTCTGTAAATTGTGTTCATGGGTTTGTTGGAAGCTACTTCACTTATTCCTCCTTCTTCTTAGTTGGTTTGCCCCCTCCATAACAATATGTCGTTTTCAATCAATCAGTAATCATAAATGAAATATGATACTTCCTGTCAAGATGGTATTAAGGCATAAAGCTTGTCTCTGATATGAATGGATGTGGATGGGAGTCAGTAGGGCCAGTGATAAAAAATAAGCAAATTTACCAGGTCAAATTACAATCAGACAACCCTGACAATTTAAATAAAATTATTTATGAGGCTATAGTTATTACTTACCTTGAGTGTCTAACTTCTAAAGATTTTGTCTGTAAACCATAAACCCTTCAAGATCTACTTCACACATGCAGAAAATGACATTTCCAAGGTTCATCTAGAAGAGAAGCATAAGAAAACGTGAATTATAAGTAGTTTTATTTATTTTAAATAGAAGAGAAAATTGTGAAATGATAACTTTGTTATTAAAGACAAATTCTTTAATGAGTTTGGGTGGAGGGAGTGTGTAGTTCAGAATGTATTTTGTATAAATAAACAGCAACAATATTGAGATTTTTCCTTTAAAAGAAACAGAAACTTCTGTCGAACATAAATTTTCATCCACGTCAAAAAACTGAGTGCTTTCTATAGTACTCTTTTTATCTGGCTATCTAGTATCTATGAAAAAATTTAAATAAATATAACTGTAAATATGTAGATTCTGATATCCTACATAAACACTGCCCGATCATAGAAAACACATTCCTTGTTCAAAATTATTACAGAAATTCATTCTTGATTACATTTGAACCAAAATCAGAACCGAAATCATAGAAATCAACAAGTTCAATATTCTGTTCTCATGAATATTCTTATTACTTAAAATTTCTCAATCAGCACAATACACCAACTTAGTACTCTTGCAGAAAAGGTCTTTTAAAAGAAAATTTCCTCTAAGAGACAAATGAGAATATTCAGAGAGAAAGTTATTTGCCCTAAAAAAAACTTGATTTTGATTGCCTGACAATGCAGTTAAGAAACAAGGATTGGGACCCTTTAGTATATGGTTTTGAGTACTACAGATTCTCAAGTCAAACACAAATGATTTTTGGATTAGTGTTGTCATTGTTCTTTTTGGTGATTTAGTGTAGATTCCTATTTCTTAGTTGGAGCTGTACACTGAAAGCACTTGAGGCACATAAAAAATAAATTAATCAGTTGATTCTTAAGATAGTCTGATTTAATTATTACAATGTGGGGGCCAGGTCCTACCGTTTTGTTTGTTTTGTTTTTTGGTACCAGGGGTAGAACCCAGAGATGCTTAACCACTGAGCCACATCTCTAGCCCTTATTTTTTAATTTGAGACATGGTCTTCACTAAGCTGCTTAGGACTTCACTAAGTTACTGAGGCTGGCCTCCAACTTAGATTCTCCTGCCTTAGCCTCCAGAGTTGCAGGGATTATAGGCATGTTCTACCATACCCAGGCTAGGCTTTTCTTTTCTTTTCTTTTCTTTTCTTTTCTTTCTTTTCTTAAAGTGAATTAAGGAAGGTTCTTTTTTCTTCTGATTGAGAAACAATCTCACAGGAACTATTGGCTTAGTTTCAACATATTAATGACATTAACTCCTAAAAAATGTCTACAGAAGTTTATGAGATACTGATAGTTTTTAATCTATAAAATATACAAACTGACTTCAAAAAATTTCATGACACACACAAACATTTACACAAATATACTTCAATAACCATGTAATACTTGAAAGTACATGGATCTAAGTACAATGTAATTGGTAGTTGCAGGAAATCTCACTATAATGCATTTCAGGACTAAATGTAGTACTTTAAAATACAGAGCCTCAGGTGACATGCTCAGAGATTCTGATTTGTGAGAACTAGGCTGAGGTCAACAGATTCGCTTTTTTTACAGGTATCCTTGGTGATTATAAAACAGGTCTACTCTCCTTGCTAAACAGTACTCTAAGCATCTATGAATGCTATTACTAGACTCATTGTTTGCATTTATAACAATAATTTTTTAGTTTTAGTCTAAGTCTATACTTCTTCTTTTAGTTTTCCTTCTTTCATTGGTGCATTACAGTGATAACAGTCAGATTCATTTTGACAAAATCATACATGCATGGAATTTAATTTACTTCACTTCAGTTCCCGTTACTCCTTTTTCTCTCCTACTTCCTCTACTCTACTGGTCTTCCTTTCACTCATTTGTTTACTTATTTTCAATTGGTGCTTTATAGATATACATAAAGGTGGAACTTACTGTGTTATATTTATATAAGCACAGAGCCTGATTTTGTCAAATCCATTCCACATTTCGTCCCCTTGGTTCTTTCAAATTTTTAAAAAAAAATTTTTATACACAAATGTGGTACAACTTTTCATTTCTATGGTTGTACCCAATGTAGATTCACACCATTCATGTAATCATACATATACATAGGGTAATACTGTCTGTCTCAGTCTACTATCTTTCCTTCCCCCACCCTATCCAGTCCCATTTTCCTCTACACCATCCAAAGTTCCTCCTTTTTTCTCTTGTCCACCATCCCCCGCTCCACTACCTTTCCCTCCCCACCACCCGTGGTTATGTATCATCATCCACTTATCGGAGAAAACATTCAGCCTTTGGTTTTTTGGGATTGGCTTATTTCACTCGGCATGATATTCTCCAACTCCACCCATTTACCAGCAAATGCCATAATCATATTCTTCTTTAAGGCTGAATAATATTCCATTGTGCATATATACTACAGTTTCTTTATCCATTCATCTATTGAAGGGCATCTAGGTTGGTTCCACAATCCAGCTATTGTGAATTGAGCAGCGATGAACATTGATGTGGCTGCATCATTGTAGTATGCTGATTTTAAGTCCTTTGGGTATAAACCGAGGAGTGGGATAGCTGGGTCAAATGGTGGGTCCACTCTAAGTGTTTTGAGGAATCTCTATACTGTTTTCCAGAGTGGTTGCAACAATTTGCAACTCCACCAGCAATGGATGAGTGTGCCTTTTTCTCCACATCCATGCCAACACTTATTATTGTTTGTGTTCCTGATAATAGCCATTCTAATTGGAGTTAGATGAAATCTTAGGGGGGTTTTAATCTGCATTTCTCTAATTACTAGAGATGATGAGCACTTTTTCATATAGTTGTTGAATACCTGTATATCTTCTTCTGTGAAGTGTCTGCCCAGTTCCTTAGCCCATTTATTGAGTGGGTTCTTTGCATTTTTGGTGTAAAGTTTTTTAAGTTCTTTATATTTTAGAGATCAGTGCTCTGCCTGAAGTGTGTGTGGAAAAGATTTTCTCCCACTCTGTAGGCTCTCTTTTTCACATTATTGATTGTTTCCTTTGTTTAGAAAAAGCTTTTTAGTTTGAATCTATCCCATTTATTGATTCTTGCTTTTATTTCTTGCGCTCTGAGGGTCATGTTAACGAAGTCTGGTCCCAAGCCAACACGATGAAGATTTGGGCCTACTTTTTCTTCTATTTGATTTAGGGTCTCAGGTCAAATTCCTAGATCCTTGATTCATTTTGAGTTGAGTTTTGTGCAGGGTGAGAGACAGGAGTTTATTTTCATTTTACTGCATATGGATTTCCAGTTTTCCCAGCACCATTTGTTGAACAGGCTGTCTTTTCTCCATCTCATGTTTTGGGCACCTTTGTCTAGTATGAGATCTGTACCATTGGTCCACCTGCCTATTTTGGTGCCAATACCATGCCATTTTTGTTACTATTGCTGTAGAGTTTAAGGTCTGGTATTATGATAACTCCTGCATCATTTTCCTGCCCAGGATTGCTTTGGTTATTCTGGGTCATTTGTTCTTCCATATGAATTTCATGATTGCTTTCTCTGTTTCTATCAGGAATGTCATTGGCGTTAAAGCTGTGTAGTGCCTTTGGAAGTATGGTCATTTTGATTATATTAATTCTGCCTATCCAAGAACATGGGAGATCTTTCCATCTTCTAAAGATCTTCCTCAATTTCTTTCTTTAATGTTCTGTAGTTTTCATTGTAGAGGTCTTTCACCTCTCTTGTTAGACTGATTCCCAAGTATTTTATTTTTTTTGAGGCTATTGTGAACGGAGTTATTTTCCTCATTTCTCTTTCAGATGATTCCTTGCTTATGTATATAAATGCATTAGATTTATATATGTTTATTTCATATCCTGTTATTTTGCTGAATTCATTAATTAGGTCTAGAAGTTTCCTGGTGGAGTTCTTTGGATCCTCTAAACATAGAATCATGTCATCGCCAAATAGCGACAGCTAGAGTTCTTTTCATATTCCTTTAATTTCTGTGGTCTGTCTAATTGCTCTGGCATTTCCTCCTCTTTCTTGTCCCTCTTCCCTCTCTCTGGACCTCCTCCCGCTACTCCACTGATCTCTGTATCTTTATGATATCTGATCCCCACCCCTTTTCCCCTTATTTTGCCCTCGTTTGTGCATATTAGAGAAAACATTTAACCCTTGAGTTTCTTAGTTTGGCTTGTTTCACTTAGCAAGATATTCTCTACTTCCATTCATTTATTGGCAAATACCATAATTTCCTTCTTCATGGCTGAGTAAAACTCCGTTGTGTATATATACCACATTTTCTTAATCCATTCATCATATTGACAGGATCTAGTCTGGTTTAAGACTTTGGCCATTGTGAATGACTCTGCTATACACATTAAGGTGGCTTATCACTAGAGTATGCCCATTTTAGTTCTTTTGGATAAAGAAAGGAAAGGGTTACCTTGGTCATGTGGTGGTGTTATACCCAGTTTTTGTTTCTTTTGAATTCTATTTCTGATCTTATTGCTGCCATTTTACAAAATCCTCCCCCTCCCTTTTAAAATCCACAGAAGCTCAATTAAAAAAAAAAGAAAACAAAGTTAAAGATCTACAGTTAAGACTATATAAACATTGAATATTTAATTTAAAAATATCAAAACTAAGAAGGGAAAAAACTAGAAAAAATATTTTTAGAAAACGCTGTTTCTATAGAAGAAAATGAATAAAAACTGTTTTTAACAAAGTAAGACCTAAATCAGGAATCTCCATAGTGCTTTCCAGAGTGGTTGTAGTAATTTGCAGTCCTATCAACAATATATGAGTACATATGAGCATACCTTCTCCCCATATCCTTGCCAACATTTATTATTTGTAGTCTTAATAACTGCCATTCTGACTGGAATGAGATGACATCTTATGCAGTTTTGTTTTGCATTTCTCTGATTGCTAGAGATATTGAGCATTTTTTCATAAATTTGTTGGCCATCTGTGCTTCTTTTGAGAAACATGTTTAGTTCTTTTATTTCTTACTTGATTTTGTATGTGTTACGTTTTTTGAGTTCTTTTCATATTCTGCATATTAATCCCCTGTCAGAAGAGTAGCTGGCAAAGATTTTCATTTCCTTTGCTAAGAAGAACCTTTTTAATTTGAAGCCATCCTACTTACTGTTTCTTGGTTTTACTTCTTGAGATACAGGCTTTGTTAAGAAAGTTGATGCTGGCACCAATATGTTAGCACTGTTACATTTTCTTCTAGAGGTTGCAAAGCTTCTGGTCTAATTCCTAAGTCTTTGATTACTTTGATTTGACTTTTGTGCAGGGTGAAAGATAGGGATCTAGTTTCACTCTTCTACATATGGATATCTAATTTTGCCAGCACCATTTGCTAGAAAGGCTATCTTCTCTCCAATATATATTTTTGGCACCTTTGTCAAGAATCAGACTGCCCAAGTATGTGGGTTTTTCTCTGTGTCTTCTATTCCATTTGTATTCATGTCTATGTTGATGTCAGTACTATGCTGTTTGTGTTACGACAGGTCTATAATTTAAAATGAGATTAGGTATTGTGATGCCTCTAGCATAACTCTTCTTGCTCAATATTGCTTTGGCTATTTTGGGCTTTAATTCTTCAAATGAATTTAAGGACTATTTTTTTTCTAGTTCTATGAAGAATGTCATACTTTGTTTTTCTTGTTTTTGTTTAAAAAAATTTTTTTTAGTTGTAGATGAACATAATACCTCCATTTTATCCATTCATTCTTTTGTGGTGCTGAGGATGGAATCCAGTGCCCCACATGTGGTAGGCAAGCGCTCTACCATTGAGCCACAACCCCAGATATCATAGATATTTTGATTGGGTTTGCACTCATTAATTTTGATTGGCATAGCACTTTTGATAATATGGCCATTTTGATAATGTTAATTCTGCCTATCCAAGAACATGGGAGACCTTTCTATCTTCTAAGGTTTTCTTCAATTTCTTACTTCAGTATTCTGTAATTTTCATTGTAAAGACCTCTTACTTCCTTGGTTAGATTAATTCCCAAGGTTTTTGTTGTGGTTTTTTACTTTATTGTGAATGGGATCGTTTTCCTGATTTCTTTCTCAGCACAACTGCTGTTGGAGTATAGGAAAAGTTATTGATTTATGCTGTTGATCTTGTATTCTGTTACTTTCCTGAAATCATTTAACTTCAGGTAGTTTTTTCACTTTTCTAGATACAGGATCATGTCATCAGTAGTTACAGATAATTTTTCATATTTGTATCCCTTTAATTTCTTGTCTGATTTCTATGGCTAGAGTGTCAAGAAGAATATTGAAAAAGAGTGGTGAGAGTGGACATCCTTGTCTTGTTCCTGATTTTAGAGGAAATGGTTTCAATTTTTCTCCATTGAGTATGTTATTGGTTTTGGGTTTGTTACATATAGCCTGTATAATGTTGAGGTGAGTTCCTTCTGTCCTTAATTTTTCCAGGATTGTTAACATGAATGGGTGCTGGCTTTTATCAGAGGCCTTTTCTCCATCTATTGAGATGATCATATCATTATGGTCCTTAGTTATACTTATGAGGTGAGTTATATTAATTGATTTGCATATCTTGAAGCAACCTTGCATCTCTGGGATAAAACCCACTTGAGCATGGTATATTATCTTTTTTTTGGGTGGTGCTGAGGATTGAATCCATGGTCTTGTGCATACTAGGCTATCCTTGTGCTAGCACTCCACCAACTGAGCTATATCCTTAGCCTGTATTATCTTTTAAATGTGTTTTTGAATGTGATTTGCTAATATTTTATTAAGGATTGTTGCATCTATGTTCATCAGGGATATTGGCTTATACTTTTTTTTCCTTGATGACTAAGAGTTACATTTCTAATCTTAAAAGATAATCACCAAACCTACTGGTTTAGCATTGAATTTTGAATATAGAATAAATAGAACTTTGGCAATAAATCAATGTAGAAAAACTAAAATAATGTTTATGAATTACAGAAGCTGTAAGCTCTGCTATCCTCGCAAGTAAACTGTGTAGTAGATAATCAGTAAAAACAACTTATGGGGAAAAAAGAAAACTAGGCTATATTCTATCATAAAATACTTAAAACCTCATTTATAACTGATTTTAAACCTCATTTATAACTAGAAATAAGATCTCAATGCTTCATAATTTAAATTTTAAAATTAATGGTGGCATGGGGAATTGGGATCCACTTCTATAACATCATTTTCTTTCTGCTGAAATACAAAGACAAATTTTTAGAAAGAAAAAGTCTTGAAATATTTCCCCCAGAACACACATCACTAACATAACTACTAAAAGTAACATTAAATAGGATGTTAACTTTTTTGTTTTGAAAATTCTTATAAACAGGTCCAGAAATACTTTGCAATAAATATAATATATTCATACATATATACCTTTTAAGATTCCTTTAAAAAAAGAAAAGAAAATGCTAATAAACAAGGTATCTGAGACTCTGCTGTACATAACAATTATGGTGACCTCCATAACTACCACATCTGGAAAGACTACTAAACTTTACCACTCATCTTCCTTGCCTAGTTTGGAGGAGGTACTACTAATCATTATCATTATTATTTTTTTGTATTAATGCACTCCTAATGATCTCTGGTTTTCCGGCAATTTAAAATCAATCTACTGTTTATGACTAATGTTGTTACTTACATATTTTAATAGGAACCAATGACTTTGTAAATTACACATAATACTCTACATTAGAAAAAAAATTCAATCTATCACATTACTCTAATGATTAAAAAAATGTTTCTGTATATTATGATTATCACCAAGGTTTGTCAAATAAATTGTAAAAACTTCTTCCTTCCTTTTCAATTCATCATTACTAGCTAATATTTATTGAGTTCTAAATTCTAAGTAGTATTATTAATTTAATCCTAACAATCCTAATTAGTTTTATTATCATCTATATTTTACAGCTAAAGAAACTAGGGAACAGAGAGAAAAGTAACTTGCCCAAAGTTCCACAGTTAAATTAACAAAGGTATTTCCTGAAGGACCCATTCAGTAAATTAAATACCCCACAGCTCTAGAAGTCTCATTAACATGGCTTTGTATCAATTTCTGTTTTACACCCTCTACTGTTTTTCAGGTTTCCCATCTGCAAAGGGAATGTCAGGGTGCTTCACTTCTAATTTTTCTTCCTCACAAAAAAATGTCTTCAAAGTCTTCATTTAGCTCTACATATATTCTATTTTTTTCTGAGCAACGTAAACAATAAAGCCTCCATGACACTAAAAGTTTATCTAAAAACTTTAGTCTTGCCTGTGAATGTAAAGTTTTAAGAATGGTTCAACACTGAGATGTAAATGTGTGGTTTTAGCATATTATCAATTCTCTCATGAAAAAATAAGCTTTCTTAAAATATTACAACAATCCCAATTGTAAAATATGGCTATTTGAGTAAGAAAAAATAATACTTTCTAACTTCTCTTAGTTACTGGACTATTACTAAACAAATTTTATAAGTTTTTTTTTCCAATGGACAAAATATCTCTATTTTATTTATTTATTTATTTATTTATTTATGTATTTATTTATAACCAGGGATTGAACTCAGGGACCCTCGGCCACTGAGCCACATCCCCAGCCCTATTTTGTATTTTATTTAGAGACAGGGTCTCACTGAGTTGCTTAGGGCCTCCCTAAGTTGCTGAGGCTGGCTTTGAACTCGTGATCCTCCTGACTCAGCCTCCCGAGTTGCTTGGATTACAGGCGTGCGCCACCACGCCCGGCTATTTATTTATTTTTATGTGGTGCTGAGGAATGAACCCAATGCCTCCCTCACACCTGCTAGGCAAGAGTCACAATCCCAGCCCAGTGATTTGTTTTCATAGCATTAGTAAGTATGCTATGTAAGAGCTGTTTTCACAGCTCTCAAGATTCCAATTCACATTGATCCAATGAGCAACTTCAAAAAAGTTCTAATTCACAGATTTCAGACATGGTTAAATGGAAAGAGATCATAGCAAGAAATTATAAAATAAAAAAAAAAACCTCATGTCCTTTATTTCAACAGAATCAAACATTCAAAGAAATAAAAATATTTTTAGCCTATGTTTGCTTTTTAAAAGATTTCAAATTTCTTCAGCATAACAAGAGCTCTAATAATGTTATTCATAAAAGATTTATTTTCTCAACTGTTTCTTAACAGATAAGTATTAGATTGTGCAGTCAATTTATTGCTTAGCACCAGTTAAGAGCATTAGTATGTATACTCCAAATTACTCTTCTAATTGACCTTGAATTTTTTTTTAATGGTTTTAATGTAATATTTATATTTTTGTGGTAAAGAGCAGAAGAGTCCATTACTATAGTTGTTATTATTCCTAAATCACTTTCACGAACAAAGACTCAAATGTAATTTTTAAACCTGTCCACCAAAAGATTTGTCTTTAGCTTTCTTTCAAAGTGTCCAGATGATCTAGCTTCAATTAGAAGCTATATTTAAAGTATAGAGAAACTGAAATTCTATTTATGAAAGTTGATACCACCCAGGCTAATCAAAGTAGTAATAGGAAATCAAATATTTTTATTAGAGAAAGTAAAATAAGCATTTTTTCCTCCTTTTTTTCTATAAGCATTTCCTAAAAGTGTTCATTGAATCTCTATAGGGTATCCCTTCAGTTGGAATAAACAATCAATTTGGTTCTGATAGTCTACCTTTATGTAATCCATTACTTAGGGAATACTAGTGATTTTTGTAAATAATTATATGCAAATACCTTCAGAGCTTTTCACAGAGAAAGAAGTATAATGTTTTGTCAAATATACTTGCAAGATAATACATTCTAACATTCTGGACATAACAATTTCAGTATTAGCCTCGTTATCTTATTGAGTTTGTTGACATGAGAGTCAATTAATGAGCTAATAAGGTTGGAACCCAGTGAACGGGCTATTTGCTCATTCTTTAATTTTATATAGTCTCTTCCTGACTTCAAAATTAATATCCTTGAAGATCACTATGAATTGAGAACTTAAGGATGAAAAACTGAATACATGATAAAGAAAAAAGGATTGGGAGATTGAGATTATATGAACGTGAAAGTCCATGTTAATAGGCTTAGATTCACTAAAAAAAAAATTCACAAACGATAACAAAGAAGACACGATCCATAATAATTCATACATCTTAACTTTAGTAATAATAATAATAATTTATTATTTTAATAATAATAATTTGTTATTTCCTGTTCACAACTTTTCAGAAAGTCTTCTAGGGCAGTGTCACAGAAATACTTACAAAAGCTAATTATTTTTGGAAATAACATACTACATATATATCAGTAACCTTGCTGTCTGCCTCCATCCAAATGATTGCACCCTTAGAAATTTATAACTAGGATTATGTATATACTTTTTCATATATTCTCAAGTTCTTTTCTTGTCACTCTTGGGTCCTGACTCAGTGGTTT
Source organism: Glaucomys volans (assembly GCA_020662805.1). Classification (NCBI taxonomy): domain Eukaryota; kingdom Metazoa; phylum Chordata; class Mammalia; order Rodentia; family Sciuridae; genus Glaucomys; species Glaucomys volans. The sequence continues at coordinate 29,168 of JAJEJO010001869.1, forward strand.
CTCTTATACATTTTTAACAGCAAAGCACTTCTCAATGAAGTACAGTTTGAAATTCCAGGTTTACTTTTTCTATAGCAGCAGCCTCTTTTTATGACTTCCTTAAAAAATTACATCACTGACATCATCTTCATTTTTTAATCAAACATCACATTTTTTTCTCATTATGATCACCAATGGGAATTGTCTACATTTTCAGAACACTAGGAATTAAATATTTTTCATGCTAGAAAGTTCTATGGAAGAAGAAAATGAAGAGAAGAAAATCAACAGTGACAACTACTGCTGATTTTACTATTCAGGATTTTGCTAAAAATATAAATACAATTACTGGGAAGGAGAGAAGGATATCGAAGAAGGGATTTAAGCATCAGAGGATATACTTACATTCCCTAATCATGATAACCTTAAAGGTCCCTGCCATGATTTCAGTCAGTAGAAATTGTCATGAGCAAACAAGAAAGCAAAAGCACTCACAAATTAAACACCAAAGTTATACTGCCCCCTTTTGGAGTCACAAAACTGAAAATTTAAGCATTTAATAGGATATCATGAATTTTTAAAAATTCTAAAGCAACATGGCAAAATACAGGCATCAGTCATACCAGTCAGCCATCTATTAACTAACACATTTAGCTAAATGCAAAGTTAAAAAACAATGTTAAAAACTGTTGGTAGGCTAACATGACAAACAAAACAAACAAAAAGTTACCAAATAAAATATTGCAAAATAATTTTTTAGCGCAAGCACATGATATTCTTGTTGATGATCAAAGAGAAAATAGGCCTATGATGCTGAGTAAGAATGCAAGATAAAGAAATGAAGAATAGAGATGAGAGATAGAAAAGCAGAGAAAGTGAGAGATATTTTTGTTTTGACAGACGAAAGTTAGGAGGTCCTAAGGCCACACATTGGCAAATATTTTAATGGTAATATTTTTGGGCACATAAAACACTAGTACCCCAAAGCAAAACTATTATAATGACAAATTTCATCAAGCTATCCTTAAATATACTTCAAATCCTAAAAAAAAAATCAGATTCAGAATACAAAACAATGCTTATTTATATGTTGGTAGCAAAAATGAGAATATGTAAAAAAGTGATTCCAGTGTATGGGAATGAAGACTTTTAGGGTTTTGTAGAAACTAAAGCTGATAATGTCAGATCTCAGAAAGACTTGTTAGAAGATGCTTCCATTATAAAAACAAAATTCATGAAGTTTATAATATTAACTAATTAACATTTGTTAATTAAGATTGAGGGAAAACTAGAGGGAAGACATATTTGAATTCACATAGAAAATTTTAAATAAATACATTTTTTAAAAAGTATGTATGTGCCTACAGACTATTATTCTTTTTGAGTATATTCAAAAGGAGTAGCTTTAGTAACATAGCTACAGATTATCAAAAGTAGCATATAATCTGCTTACATATAAAGATCAAATTCATGCTATAAGACTAAAAACGTTCTGTAATATTAACCCCTTTCCTAAAGTATTTATGACATTGATAATGAGATAAATAATCTTTTTACATAATACATGCTTTAGCCAAAGTGACTTTTTAAATTACCACCCCTCAAAACAAGCAAAAAACAAAAAAAGAAGAGCTCTCATTTATGGAAATAAATCTTCAAGAGATGACATTTTTGCCAACATAGCTGGCTATTTCAGTAACCTTTTTTGTTGCTGTAACCAAAGACTCAGATAAAAACCATTTCAGAAGAAGAAAAGTTTATTTGGGGCTCACAGTTTGAGAGCTCAGTCCATATCTGCCTAACTCGATTGCTCTTGGTCTAGGTAAGGCAGAATATCATGGTGGAAGAGTGTGGTGAAGGAAGGTAGCACAGGACAAGGCCATCAGAAAGCAGAGAGAGAACTCTCACCAGGTACACAATTAAAAACCCCAAAGGCATGCCCAGAGGACCTACCTCCTCCAGTCACACTCAAACGCCTACAGTTACCAACCAATTAATCCATATCGGTGGCTTAAGCCATTGCTTAGGTCGCACCTCTCATAATCTAATCATTTTGCCTCTGACCATTCCTGCATTGTCTCACACATGAACTTTTGGGAGATATCACATATCTAAACCATAACACTGACAGAAAACAAAAACCAAACAACCAAGTAGCTACACTCTGGGAAAATATGAAGTTATAAACGAAAGAAATGTAAAAGAAAGAAAGGTAGGTAGAGAGGTAGATAGATTCCTATATAATTCATACAAAATCTACCATAATTTCTAATAGGCACAAATAGTAGAAGGGAGGGCGCAAGAAGTGTATACAAGTCCTGACATGTCCCATACTGAAAAAATAAAATGGGAAGCAGAAAAAATGCAAATACACAGAAAAACGAAGTATAGGATCATCCTTAATGGTGCTGGAAAAGAGGTCAGTTAATGTCTCTAGCGCATCAAAACAGACAGCACTTGGGAGAAAACACCAGGTTCTGCCTTTCTACAAAGTTTTAGTGCAGACACTTAAATAACAGCAAAAGAAATCATATTATGTGAGGAATTTTATGAGTCAGCAGTAATGCCTGATTTTATCATTTCTGGAAACAGCTATCTTTCACCAAATAAGACCAATATTTCAAATTCTATAAAGAACAGCTCAATATTATGTTAACCTGACAAGTAATGAAACTTTAATAGAGAAAAAAACACACTAGTGCAAGAGTAGAATCTTTTATCTGGATTACACAAATGATCTACAGGAGTAAACAAAGATAGGGACCTTACTGATAGTGTTAGATTATTAAGAAATCAAAATGAAATCTGAACGAGTAAATGTAGCCATAGATAGCTTATGAATGACTCTTGTTTATCATAATTTTTTATGTCAGGGCTGTCCTGTCAATATTTTTTTAAAAATTTTTTTAGATGTCAATGGACCTTTATTTTATTTATATGCACTACTGAGGATCGAACTCAGTGCCTTACATATGCTAAGCAAGCATTCTACCACTGAGCTACAATTCCAGCCCCTAACATTTTTTGCAAAAAAGGAATATTGTAACTATTCAAATGTTTAAACCACAGTGTTGTGAGTCATTTTGGTCTAAATGAGTGACTTAAGTCATAATAACATCTCTCACAAACAGCTTCAAATATTACTTAAAATTAGTAAACATTAAATATTCCCTAGAAAGCTGTCATTTATAATGCTATGGTCTTCCAATGATTTCTTGCTATTGAGCATATAGCTGTAGATACTATTGACAGATATAAAATATAATATAATAAAATATACCCTATAAAAATATATATAACATACAGTTCTAACTTGGTAAAGAAATTGCAAATCAATATGTGGACATAGAACAGTATGGTTGGTTCATTTTCAGTAAAAATTGAATATAAACTGTCTAATCATTGGCTGGCTACAACAGAGGACACCTAACCACTAGCAACTGAGGCAAATATAAAATCAAATATTCAGTTCACACCTAGAGAAAACAATAAAAACAAATTACCTCAAAGCAATCGATATTTTAGCAATGCATGCCTGTATACTGAGCTGAACCAGGTGAGAGTTTTCCTTTCACTGTAAAAAAGGTCAAGTGTTGCTAATTTCGTATGATTCAAACGAAAAGTATTAGAATTAACAATTTAATCAACTTATTTCTATGATATATTGCATTTCAAATGAAGAAAAAATATTTTCATTGCCTAAAATTCATAAATCAGGTAATTTTTTTACTAAATAAAAAGACAAAATGAATAAATATCAGCGGTTTCTGTTGCTTCCAAATTATGAATTATTATTTTAAAATAATATTTTTAATTATTATTTATTATTATTTTTAAGCAATGAATTCACAATATATAGATTGTTAGGTAAAAATCACTCTTATCTTATTCTTCTTGGATAGAGAATAATGTAAAAAGAGGAAATTTATCAATAACAGCAAATTCACCAAAGTCCATTGTGGAACTTTGGCCAAATAATTTGGCCCAAGTACAGTAACATGTGAGCTTCTACCTCTAAAGTACTGCAAGCTCATATTACAGCAACTGGATCATTTCAGGTTCCATGGGTCTTCTCAACTGTCTACTTTTGGAAAATACAATACCACATTTTATTATTTTTAATTTTTTATTGGTAAATTATAATTATGCATAATAGTGGGATTCACTGTGACATATTTGTACATGCATGTAACGTAATTTGGTCAAGTTCATTCCTCAGTACCTCACAATTTTTAAAGATGGTTGAATATAAATAAAGACAATCTATGTTATTGTTTATTGATCAATCAAAAAAATTGAAACAGGACAATATACTTATGTAGTAACACTTTAGCTGCAGAACTCACAAGAAAGGAATTCTTAGTTATGTCTAATCCTAAAAATGTTGCTTAAAATTAGTATAAAAACAAAATCTTCATACTCTCAAATATAACATTAAGTATATCAAAATGACCATTCTGATTGAAAAATGGATACTACTATAAGTTCTCCACATGCCCCCTTTGCTAGGAAACCTTCCTCCACCAAGACTCCTTCATGTTTCCTAGGAAGGTTAACACCTGGTAGAAGAGGGGTTCTCAAGGACTCTGGCATCCACTATGATTGACTGGTACCTCTGCCACTCCAGTTATATATTTCAAACTTCTGTGTTAGTAAAAGGGATAATAGCAGATTTGAGCTTAGAGCCAGACAGGCTACATTATAGTTGCTCTACTGTCTTAGTAAACCACTAGACCTTTTTTGAAATTTCCCTTCTTTGAAACGAAGTTATTATAGCTATCTACTAGGAATGTTTGTGGATTACACAAAATGATGTGAAGTTCTTATTAGTACATAGTAGCATAATATTTACTTTTGCTTCATTACTAGAACCAGCAATTACTACATGAAAAAAATAAGTGAAAATTGTGTTGTTTCATTAAAAACAAAATGCAATCCAAAAAATGGGCAAATAAATTATTAAACAGATACTTCTCAAAAGAAGAAATACAAATGATCAACAAATATATGAAAAAATGTTCAAAGTTGTTAGCAATTAGGAAAATGCAAATCAAAACCACACTGAGATTTCATTTCAATCCAGTTAGAATGGCAGTCATCAAGAATACAAATAGGGACTGGTTTAGCGGTAGAGCAATTTCCTAGTATGTGCGAGGCCCTGGTGTGAGGCCCTGGGTTCGATCCTCTGCCCCACATAAAAATAAAATAAAGGTATTGTGTCCACCTACAACTAAAAAATACATAAAAAAGAATACAAACAATAGTGCTGGAAAGGATGTGGAGAAAATGGAATACTTCTAAATCGTTGGTGGAGTTGTGAATTACTACAAACACTATGGAAATCAGTATGGAGGCTCCTCCAGAGGCTAGGAATGGAAACACTACATGACAACTATACTATATTTCAGTATTTATCCTAAAGAATTGAAGTCTTTATTACTGTTAATACATGCATACCCAGTATTAAAACAGCACAATTCATAATAGCCAAACTATGAAACAAGCCTAGATGTTCATCAATGGATGAATGGATAAGTAAAATGTGGCATATGTACATAATGCAGTTTTAATCATCATGAAGAAGAATGGAATTATGTCATTTGCAGGAAAATGAATGGAACTTGACAACATCATTTTAAGCAAAATAAGCCAAACTAAACTCAGAAAGTCAAGAGTTGTGTATTTTCTCTCCTATATGGAAGTTGGAGAGCAAAAAAGGAAAACAAAGGTGGATGGGATCTCATGAAAATCAAAGGGAGATCACTGGGGACCAGAGGGAAGGAGGAGAGAAGGAAAGGAGAAATACTGAGGAATGATATTGCCCCAATTATATTGTGTGCATGTGTGAATACATAAAAACAAATCTGGCTGTTTTTATATAACAATAATATGCCAATAAAAGTATGGAAAAAAATCATGGTGTTTCAAACACTGATTTCTGAAGACATAAGTCTCAACTAGAATGTATTTCCCCCATGATAATCACTATATAAAAGTAATTACTGTATCACAACAATTTTACAAATTCCAGTTTTTCCCAGAATGCACTATTCTTGTATGTGAAAAAAATTAACATACATTAAGCTGGGGATGGTTGAGGCCCTGGTTTTAACACCCCTCACCACATTAAAAAAAAGAAAAAAAAGAAAAAAAAAAAAAAAAGAGCATTTCTATTCACCAGGCACTATTTTAAACACTGAATATTTAAGTTTTTTAATCCTTAAATGATGTTTGAATTAGTATCCTCTTACCATTCTCACTTAACAGTGAGGAAATTAAGGGAAAGAGGTCAACTAAAATGCTGTCATACCACTATTAAGTGGCAGAACCAGGTAATTATGCTCTAAATTCTATATTCCTAATCCCAATTTACTGTACTGGCTTTGGAGTTATGTGAATTATAAAATGCTAAGATTTTTAAATAATAAGAACATTCAGGAAAAATACACAATAGCTTCCCAATTTGTGATAAAGACAAAACTGGTCAAGCTAAGCAAAGAACAAAAAATGTGTACTGGATTTATCTTACACACAGGTGAATTGAGAAAAAACAAGCTGAGACAGATAAGACTTGTAAAGATATAAATAAAGTGAACTGCCTATTGTCAAAGGTTTTAAATGTTACCAAAGTTTCTTCACAGCTAATGTTCCTGAGAGGTTACTTTAGTTTTCTTATTTACATATGTTCATCAGCTTTTACAGAATGTTATGCAGAGGATGAAAAATGCAGCAGGAGCCTGGGGTCCCTCACATGGGCTTGATCTCTCCCTATTTTTTCAGAGGAAGAGCTTTTTTAATTGTAAACATAGCTTCAGATCAGTTTCGGCTTACCAGGCTTTAGTCTGGTACTGGCTTGGGCTTCTAAAACTGAACTACCACCAGTGACTAGGTTCTTCCTTGGTACCTTCCCCAAAGGTAAAGAGAATAGGCTTATTTGCTTCAAAGGGGTTCAGCTCTCAGCCATCTCCAGACTCCCTCGTTCTTTTGATTACATCTGAGTTTTCTTTTATGTTATGATTTTGAGTGCTCTGTGACCATTTCTGGCTTTGAAAGACTGATTTTTAAAATTTAGTTTTTGCTGTGCTACAATGATTTTCATTCTAATGTTCTTAGTATATTTAGATTGTTCTTAATACTTTCATTTGGCCATTTGTTACATCTTGTTAGTATCAAGGTAGCTGTTAAGTATTTTATTAGTTTATTTGGTAATAAACTGAATATTAGTTTTTAGTCTTAGGATCTTATTTCTTTACCATTTTTATTGTTTTCAATTCTTTAGAGTTTTTAACTGCTCCTAAACATTTATTTTTTTTATTTTTTTTATTTACTTATTGATTCATTGAACACAAATGGAGTACAGCTATTGTTTCAAGGGTTGTACACAAAGTAGAGTCACACCATCTGTGCTTTCATGCATGTACACAGGGCAATGATATCTGTCACACACTCTGTTATTGATTTTACCCCCCACCCGCCCCCACCCCTCCCTTCCCTCTATGCTAGCTATCTTTCCTCCATTCTTGCCATCTTTCCCCCCCACATTATGCATCATCATTCATTTATCAGAGAGACCATTCGGCTTTTGGATTTTTGGGATTGGCCGATCTCACTTAGCATAACAGTTTCCAACATCATCCATTTACCTACAAATGTCATAATTTTATTCTTCTTTATGGCTGAGTAATATTCCATTGTGTATATATACCACAGTTTCTTTATCCATTCATCTACTGAAGGGCATCTAGGTTGATTCCACAATCTAGCTATTGTGAATTGAGCAGCTATGAACATTGATGTGGCTGCATCACTGAGGCAATCTGATTTTAAGTCCTTTGGGTATAAGCCAAGGAGTGGGATAGCAGGGTCAAATGGTGGATCCATTCCAAGTTTTCTAAGGAATCTCCACACTGCTTTCCAGAGTGGCTGCACCAACTTGCACTCCCACCAGCAATGTATGAGTGTACCCTTTTCCCCACATCCTCGCCAACACCTGTTGTTGCCTGTGTTCTTGATAAAACACATATTTGAGCATTTTAAAGATTTCAGTTTAGACCACAGATCTCAGTGAACTTTTTGTTAGAAACTCATGCTTTTTTTGGCTAAAATATATTTTCCTTACTTCTGGTGTCAAGACTTTACTACTTATATTGATTTTAGTGTTTTAAAATTATGTTTAGAATTTTACTAAAAAGATGATCATATAAGACCCTTTCATTCACACACCTTTGCTAGTTTTTACTGGAATTAACTGGCTAGTAATTGTAATGCTTTTGTGTTACAAAATATGGAAAGGGATCTATTATACTAAATAGCTGTCAAACTTTTCTCAATAATTTATCATAATAGTATTAAATAAATAATCACCCAGTTGTCTTATTGGAGGTTTCCCAGAAATAGATCCTGACACAAAGGATGAGTAAACATATTTATTTGGGAAGTTCAGAATAATTGGAAGGAGAGTGGGAACAGGATAAGAGAAAAAAGCACTGCCAGCTAATACAAGGGCATATTATTAAGCTAGCTACCATGAAGGTCAATTGAAGCTTAATCCTATGGGGAAAACTTTGGCAAATGGTGTAAGACATAGGTCTTAAGAATTGCTTAAGCCAGAGCTAGGGAAGCTGAGGTATTTACATGGCAAAATGTGCCAATCATTTATTGATTTAGGTCTTCCAGTGGCTTCCAGGAACTCAAAGGCAATCTACAGCTTAGATGCAGGGGTTGGTCTTTGGAAGCCTGATGTGCACAAAATGGAAAGTGGCTCCAAGAGCATATGGATAGGTCGTTCACATTATTTATTATAAAAGCAAAATCATTAGGCACCCACAATAATTACAGTGATAATTATGGCACCCTGAATGGTGGCAAAATTTGGGCAAACTAGTTTTACCTGCATGCAAAATGTATGCTAAAAATAGTTAAGTATGATTAGTAGTAAGGCAGTTTTCAAATGCTCAAATCAAATGCTAACAAAATAGGAGCCTGGTACTTGGATACAAGGGACAAAGATATGTTCAAACAATAGTGTCAGTCTATGATCTCTTTGAAGAAATGTCCTTACAGATCCTTGCAATAGCCCAAAATACAGCAAGGACAGTCACTAGGATCAAGGATATGAAGCATCACCCCAAATAATTAGCCTAGCTATTTCTTCAGCAAATGGATATATTCCTATTTCAACTTGAAGGTAATTTTTTTTTTTAAAGTATGGTTTAAAGTCATTTGGAAGATTCAAAGATACTTCGAGTGGACGGACAATTCTTCATATAAGTAAAAATTCTCTTAGTAAAATTTTGAATGTTTCCTTAGCTGTTCAAATCCTTTCTTGGTCCCTCTTAGTAGTCTTCTGACTTGAATGTTAGGGCTTCCTTTTTTGGGAATGCTCCGTAACACTTACGCTTCTTGGGTTTAGATGCCTGGTGCTGATGAAGAAGGCTGAAGGTCCAGACACTAGAATCACCATAATGTCAGAGCTTCTTTGGTCATTGAGGTGCCAAGTCTGACAATATTCTTTATAGAACTTTACTTTGCTCAATGTCTCACCATGGATTAGAGATTACAGCAGCAAGGATAGCTGAAAAAAATTGGATGGATAAGCCTTGAGCCCTGCAGGTGAGATAGTGGTGTTTCTGTTCACATACTGCCCATGATGTGCTTTCATTAGAGAGTAGTAATGTTTGGAAAATGAAATGAATCAGTAAAAAAGTTAATAATGTAACTGACATATCAGTAGCAAGACTAATATTTGTAGTTATAAAACTAAATTGTGGTTGATTAATTTTTGCAGAAAACATAGGGAAGAAAAGGTGGAAAACAGGTATGTGTGTGAAAATGAAGCAGTGACACTTCCAGGTAGACTGTGTTATGCTGTAAAGCATATTTTTGGGGTCAATTATGCAGGCATTTACTTCCTCTGACTTACATTTTCACAACATGGCTGCCAAGCATTAAGTCTGTTGCTACAGCAGAGAGTAGCGGAATCTATGGATTTTTTTGGCTGTCAGTGTTAAGTGTAGAAGTAGGACTGGGAATGGGTTTTGCGGGGAGGGTAGACCTAATGATGGAGTAAAGGTAGCAGGAATTGAGAAGGGTGGAAGATTTAATTAAGAAAAGGTTTTCCTTCTCAAAATGAAGTCTGGAAAAGAAATATAGTTCATTAAATAGTAAACACTTAAGAAAAAGGAACAAGACTGAATTTTTAATATGTTTTAAAAACAACAGTGTGCAATATAAAACTGTAGACTACTGATAACTTATGGGCAAAATAATCATTTTAGGGAGAGCATGACTAATATTATCTCAAATTTTAGTAACAAGAATAAAAATTTATAGCTGGAAGGAACCTGAGCAATCTTTGAAACTGAGGCCATCCTTTTCAAGATAAAGAGAACACAGAACATGAAGGTTGATTTCTGAAGGTCAGAGTCAGTGATAGAAGACTGTCCAAGATCCAGATCTCCTCATTTCCTCTCCAATGTTCTTTCCATGAATAATTTAAAAATAATAATGTTTTAAAAATTTGCAGAGCTTCTGATCAGAACACCAGAAAATATTAGCAGTGCATCACCTCCCAATATGAGCATAGGTCAAAGCTGTATATCTCTACTTTTAAATCATTTTCCAAGAGAATACTTGAGAGAAAATGTTTGGATATGGCTATATATTAAGAACTAAGCCATGGGCTGGGGTTGTGGCTCAGTGGTAGAGCACTTGCCTAGCATGTGTGAGGAAGTGAGTTCGATTCTTAGCACTACATATAAATAAATGAATAAAATGAAGGTCCATTGACATCTAAAAAATATTTAAAAAAGAACTAAGCCTTTGTTGTTGGTATTATTAACAATTTCATTAATATGAAATGGATATTCATTCAGGAAAGTCTCAAAAAGTTATGTTCTAAAAGACATGCCTCAGAAAATTAAGGAAATTTAGGAAAAGGGGGAAAGTGCACATGATACATTTTTTTTTTGAAAGTTACTCTAGCATTCTACCCAAAGATTTTTTTCCCCTCCATGGTCTATTGTTTCTAAGTTTTTCATTCTCTCCAAAACTACATATGAATATGAAAAATAAAAAAACCTTCTATGGTTCTTCATTAATCAAATAAAAATTTTAAAGCAACAACAATACTGCTTCATTAACAAATCATCTGGGTACATAGCTTGTTGGCTTGGAAGTGAAACAGGTTGAAGAAAGTCTGCCTTTTTTAAATTGCTGGCTCAGAATGAAAGGCAAGGAGATGACAGATACCTATAAACTAGTGAAGATTTAGGAGATAAAGTGTACTTATACACTTTGTTATAAGATATAGAAAGTGTACTGATACTTTAATAAATGTACAACTGTTTAATTATGATAATTTTAGGACAAAAAATATGAAAAACAATCCTATCTATAGCATAGTTTCTGTAGGAAAACGTGCTTTATGTTTCTGCTTTGGTCCCTGGGAAAACACCTTCCTCTTGGTGTGGATGCTGTGTACTGGCAAAGAGGCAACCTGGAGGTTCAGAGGCCTCCAGAGGCCTTTATCTCCAGAGGGAGCACTTGTTGCATTCATTAGACCTTTACCAATCAGATGCTCAGAATTCAGAGTGCCTGACATCATATTCCTAATAAATAGAATAAATTATAATACTTAGCCACAAGAACTACGTGTCTTGAAGGAATAAAAATTTAATGTCAGTAACTCAGGAGACTAAGGAAGGAGGATCTCAAATTCAAGCAAGCCTCAGAAACTTAGTGAAACCCTGTCTCAAAATAAAAATAAAATTGGCTGGGGATCCAGTTTAGTGGTAAAGCACCCTTGATTCAATGCCCAAACCAAAACAAATGAACAAACAAAGGCTTCAGTACCCCGCCACAAAAAGTTAAAACTTCTTTCCAGCCTGTGAAAATCTGGTCTAGATTCAAGTAATATTTACTAAGATTTTGATTTATAACATGTACTTCCCCCTAAATGTTATTTAATCATCATTAAAATCTCAGGGCAACAATGTTATCCTCATTTACCAGATAAACGATAACAATAACAACAAATAGCCAGGCATGGTGGCACATGCCTATAATCCCAGCAGCTCGGGAGGCTGAGACAGGAGGATCATGAATTCAAAGCCAGTCTCAGCAACAGTGAGGCACTAAGCAACTCACAGAAACCCTGTCTCTAAATAAAATACAAAACAGGTCTGGGGATGTGGATCAGTGATTAAGTGCCCCCTAGTTCAATCCTTGGTACCTGCCCACCCCTGCCCCAAACAAAACAAAACAAACAAAAAACAAACAAAGCTGAGACAGAAGCCGAGGCTCTGGCCCTGGTAGAAATGAAACTGAAGTCAAGTCTACTGGGTTGTTCTTTCCTTTTTTTTTTTTTTTTTGTTTTGTTTTGTTTTGTTTTTTTTTTTTTTGGTACAAGGCATTGAACCCAAGGGCACTTAAGTACTGAGCCACATTCCCATAGCCTTTAAAATTTTTTTTAGTTGTAGATAGACACAATACCTTTATTTTATTTATTTATGTTATGCACTGATCAAATCTAGTGCCTCATGCATGAAAGCACTCAACCACTGAGCTACAACCCCACATTCTCTTTTTAAAATTTTTAGTTTGAGACAGTCTCACCAAGTTGCTTAGAACCTCGCTAAATTGCTGAGGCTGGCTTTGAATTTGCTATCCTCCTGTCTCAGCCTCCTCAGCTATGGGATTAAAGGTGTGCACCACCACATTTGGCTTCTATTTTGCCTTTCCATGTTGCTTTGTACATCCTCAGAAAATGGCTTACAATTGTGACAAAATTAAGATTTATAACACTTTAAAATCTTTTATTTGTTCCTATTTTGCTTCAATGTGATCAAGTGGCATATAAAAACTATTATATTAATAAGGAAATGTGAAAATTGAGACAAAAGGTTATGAATGGAAAAGGTATTTTTTATTGGTTCTTTTTAGTTACATATGACAGCATAATTCTTTTTGATATAATTTTACAAGCATGGAATATATCTTATTCTAGTTAGAGTCCCATTCACATGGATGAACATGGTCGTGGGATTCACTGTGTTGTTTTCATATATGTACATGGGAAAACTATGTCAGAATCATTCCACTGTCTTTCCTTTGCTTACCCCCTCCCTTTCCTCCATTTCCCATTATCTAATCTACTGTACTTCTATTCTTCTCTTCACCCTTTCCCTTATTGTGGATTAGCTTCCACCTATCAGAGAAAACAATGAATGGCAAAGGTTTAAGATCCAGAAAGAGATGTAGGAAACAAATACTTTACATAATTTTTTTTGTGATGATGGGTACAATAACATTAGTCTATAATACCTGCTTTTCCAAAACAAAACTTTGTTGAAGGCATTATTGCCAAACTAGAAACTTTATGAGAGGCTGAGTTATATAACAGGAATTCCTTCTAGTCTTCTCTTCTCTACTGGTTCCTCTTGTTTCTTGTGACACAGCTGTCAACAACCAACATTTCCCCTCTTACAGATGACTAGTTGATGTGACCTCTAGGAATACTTTCCTAGAAACTTAGTTTACTACGTGTTTTTTGTAAGTATAAATACATCCCCAATTTCAAAAGAGCAAATTACAAAAGAAAAAATCTACATGTAGCTCGAGGGACAGTTATTTCCTGTTCAATGGAGTTATAAAGTTTATGGGAGAACAACCAAAATGGCCAAAGCACCTATACAGATGTTTTCAGTTCCTAACATGTTCATGTCCCAGAGAGATTTTAATTCAAATCACAGAAAACTTACTTCAATAAATGACATTAATATCCTATTTTGATCACATTATATATGGAAAATGGAAGGAAGAAATAAGTGAAACTTCTAAGTAATAGCTCTTTCCAAAATAACAACTGTAAAATCCATCTGAAACATATCTTTTCAATTAGATATTTATTAATTAGAATCCAAATCACAATTTACTACTGGGAAAAAGCAAAGTGCATCCATTAACATATTATAAAAATAGTGCAAAGTATAACAAGATTTATTATAAGCCTGCTTTTATCCCATAAGTGATTTTTAATCTTGTGATATAAATTTTTCACTACTGTGAAGAAGGCTGACATCCCTCACTAGTCTAAAGGGTGAAGTGTTCAGTGTGTCTACCAACACTTAAATTCACGTGCCATGCAGGGTTCAGTGGCACACACCTGTAGTTCCAGCTATTCAGGAGGCTGAGGCAGGTGAATCACTTGAGTTCAGAATAGGAAAGCCTGGGCAACACAGACAGACTCCTATTCAATATAAAATATAGAAAAGATAAAAGAAAAAAGTATTCAGGTGCGTCTAAAATGACTGATGTAGTGAAAAGGATACAAGAGCAAAGTGAAACAAGTTTAATTCCACACCCGCTCATCTGCATGGCATGTGTTTAATCAGCATACTTTTTAATTTTTCTTTTGAGTAAGGTTGGTGGTGCTTTTGGTTTACCAGGAACCTGATATTTCGGGTCCTCTACCTAGACCAGCCACGTACGATCTTGTGAGGAGACAAAAACACACATGGCACACTTTTTGATTCTCAGTTTTTGATTTCAGTTCACCTATTTAACTACCTTTGATTTCACACTTTTTGATTTCAGTTCACCTATTTAACTACCTTTCTTCCTTCTTTTTCTTCAAGGATAGAGATTTGATATGGCATTGCTTAAGTCTACAAACAGGCTATAGGAAATAAATAGATATCACTAGTTTAACCATCTGAAGATATAACAATGCTCACCTACCAAAAACCTTTCTTGTGTTGTTAAATATAACCTGGCTCTCAAAGCTACAATTAGCTCTATTATATATAATTAAGCATATATATAATTGGATTTAAGTTTGCTATTTAGGCTTCAATACTGTTAACATTATATACACATTGCAGCTTCTCTGTTAATGTGTACCTAGCATTAAGGATGACAGCTAATGTAATGTTTAATGAATTAATACTATTTTGAACCCTTACAATATACTAGGTGGTTTTTAGATGCTCTTGGGTGTTTTAAGGAGAACAAAGAATTTGTAATATCACATACATACACAAACATTACCATAAAAACAGAGGTTCAAATAAAATTCCAAACAAAAAGAAGAGAGATTAATATATTTTTTTTGGTAATTTTTAAAGAACTGATGTAAAGCAAGTTAAGTTTTCATGAACAAAGATTAAAATCTAAGACTAAAGAGCTTAAACACAGTCCATCCCTAATTATAACTTTCAATTTAAAAAACTCACAAACCCTTTTGCTTATTATTCTCAATATACCCTCTGCCTTGGAATGATCCTAATCAACAGTTTCCTGTCATATTTCACATCATGTATGAAAATATCAATTCTAGGAGGCTCCCTTACCTGATTCTAAGAGCTACAGTTATTCTCTATAGCAGAATATCACATTTACTGTAGTATCAATGTACATCTGTGCTTTTGCAAAATTACCTTATGTGGTAAACTAAAATCACATGTGGATAATCTTAACACAGATTTCCCACAGTTGGGGTTGGGTTCTATATATCTAGAACCAGTCCCCTCTCCCTAGCTTGGGTGTTGTAGTGTGTAGTCCATGTTAAGAGTCAATAATGCATCGCACACTTTTAGAACACAAATTATATAGAAGAAACATTTTCTCCTGAATGCCAGTGTTAATTGCTTAGTAGTAGCTGCCTGAAGCATTATGTGAAGAAGGCTCCAAAGGCCAGTGCAAATTTAGACTACCTGGATTCAAATCAGGACTTTGGTAGCAATTACCTGTGAGACCTTGTACTTCAGCTGCTATATTTAAATATATGTGTGTGTGTGTGTTTGTGTGTGTGTGTGTGTATGTGTACAAAAGAGATAGAACACTGCTATTTCCTAGGGTGGTTAAAAGGATTAAAAAGTTACTATGTAGAAAATTTACAGTTGTGCCTGGCACATGGAAAGCTTGAATAAATATTGACAATCATCATAGAGGTTGTGTTATGAATTTTGAGTATGTGCCAATTCACACCTGGGGAACATTCTTGAGGGCTGATCTTAATGAGTTTAATGTTATACATATGACAAAAGACATTACATATATACATTTCTAATTTAGAAACAGAACAAAACTTATTTACAAACCAAGGGCTGTTTGTATTTGAGGATTTGTGTCAGTGATGTTGAGTATGACACAAAGGGACAAAAGATATGTGGTATAGGAGAAAAAGCATGGACTTGCAAACAAGATATTAGTGTTTGAGTCTCAATTAACTACCTGTGTAAACCAGAGCAAGTCATTGGCTCTTTCAATTTCCCCTTCTGTAAAGTGGGCATAACTATAGTTTTTACTTCACAAAGTTTAATGTGAAGCATTACTTTATAGGAGATAAGTGATTTGAAAGTATCTAGTAGTATAAGGTTAGACACAGTAAATATTCAATAAAGTTAAAGCTCCAAGCTAGCCCTGAAATCCAATTTAACCCATTCACAGTTAAATGACAGTATCAACTGTCAAGTATAACTTTCCAATTTGGTATGCTAATAACATTTTCTTCTGTCCTGGCTCTTGTACCTTGAGGGGAAAGCCCCTGGGTGTAACTAATAGGCCACTAACAAAATTAGAGCCCCAATGGCTTGTGGTCTTACCATAGAGAAAAGGACAAGACTAATGGAAAACCTGCCATTTAAACTTCTGGGAGAGGGCTTCATGTGCTTAAAGGAGTTCAAGGAATATTAAAATTTTCTTCCAGTCTTTTCTTTCGTCTTTTTCTATGCATGATTAAGAAAGGACCCAACAATAACTTTGTATTCAGCATTTTTCATATAACATTTTCTCTTGAGTATTTCCCCATATCTTCAAATATTCCTTATAAAATTATTTAATGGCTACATAGTAGTCTAGCATATGGACAGATCATAATTACTCTGCATTATATTTATGCGGTTTTTAAAATTTTGCTATTATAAATAAGGCTGAACTGAACATGTTTATCAAATAATATTTGTGTAGTATTTCCTTAGGATAAATATTTTAAAGTAATTTATTGAAGTAAAATTCATATAACATAAAGTTCATCAATTCAAGATGAATAATTGAGTGGCATGTAGTACATTCACAAAGTTGTATAACCACTATCTCTATCAAGTTCTAAAATATTTCTGTCAACACAAATATTTTTGAAGTAGTGAATATGAATATTTTCAAAGCTTTTAATATATATTGTTATACTGTTTTAAAAAAAGAGCAATTTTCACTTTCACCAGTGGTATCTGATGAAGTTCATTTCCTAGCACCCTTATTTCTAGGGTGTACTATTTGTGTGTGTGTGTACATATACATGTAAAACTTTGACAGTGAGAAAGTTTCTCTTTCTTTCTTCTTGTACCAAGTGTTAAATCTAGGGGTGATTAACCACTGAGCCACAGGTCCAGCCCTTTTAAAAATTTTTTATTTTGAGACAGGGTCTTGCTAAGTTGCTGAAGCTGCCTGGAACTTGTGATTCTCCTGTCTCAGCCTCCCGTGTCACTGGGATTTCAGGTGTGTGCCACTAAGACTGGCTGAGAAAGTTTTTTAAAAAATCATGTTTCTTTAATCTTAGTGTTTACTAGTAAGGTTTTTAACATTTTATAATATTTACTTACTATCCAGGGTACTTTAGGAAATGACCACAGTGATGAGAAAATCTTGAGAAATTATTCTATGAGACATCTGCCATAGTTTTTATGGTACAGGCCTAAAGTCTTCTATGTAAAGAATACTTGAGCTTGGACTGCGTGATACACTATTAAAGTGTTTAGAAGTGCCAGGAAGGCTAGTTTTGTGACTTTAGGGACTTTAGTATACATTTTGGTGAATCCATCCCATTATCCATGATAGAATACTGTAATTAAAAAAAATAATAACCAGGATTATTAATAACCAAAATATTAAAGCATTATAATAGTAAAAGGTAAATTTTTTATTCAAATAATGATAACTTAAAATATTACTTGAGTATTTAATGGTGACCATATCGCCCTGAGTGACTGAAAGTAAAGGAATTCTAAGTATCATACAGACAATAGTAAGGTACTAAGTATGACTAGGATAAATACTCATTGAGTACTTTCCCATGTACCAGAACATGTGGATAGGTCTGGAGACAGAGCATTCAAGAAGCTAGACTAGCTTTCTGTCTTCATGAAGTTTACATTTTAATAAAGTTGATCATTATTAAAAAATAACAAGCTTAATAGTGCTATCCACAATCTTGTGATTTAAGTGATCTATAAATTAATGTTAATTCTTTCCTATAAATAAAAGTTTATTTTTAAGTCAAAATTAAGTAAACTTCCTTTGTATTTTTTTTTTTTTTTTTGTAGTGCTGGGGAGTGAACCCAGGGCCTTGTGCTTGGGAGGCAGGCACTCTACCAACTGAGCTATATCCCCAGGCCCCTTCCTTTGTATTATTAAATTCAATATTTATCAAGTAAAGCAAACGGACAGGCACTATGCTGAGGGTAATAATTGTGCTAACTAAAAACTAAAACAAAAATTCCACAGATCCTGAAAGAGCTCACAATATTGGAGAAGTTTAACAATAAACTTTTCTAGATAATGATAACAGCAATGAAAGATCACACAGAAGTGGGTGATTGCACAGAAGAGGAAAAGATTAGCTCTATTTGAATTTTCAAGGAAAGATTCCTATAGATGATATCTGAGATTAACTTTGAAGGACAAATATAAATTCATGAGGTAGGTAAGAACCAAAGAGCATTCTGAGAATCTGGTATGACTGGAGACTTGAATTCTCTCTTCTGGGGGGTAATTACAAGCAATCCTATACTGTTAGTGCTTAAATAGAAGGGCAGGGTCTGTGGGAGGTGATTATGAAGAGGTAAAAGCCAGTTTATAACATCTTCTATGGTGTTTCAGAGTTTGAATTTAACTTTTCAAAAACTGACGGGAGGCTGTGGCTGTGGCTTGAGGTGGAGCACGTGCCTTGCATGCATGAAGCACGGGGTTCAATCCTCAGCACCACATAAAAATAAAATAAAGGTACTGTGTACATCTACAAACAAAAGTAGTTTAAAAAAAGTCCACAGGGAATCATTGGTGAGTTTTAGTTCTAGGAGATGAATGATTATATTCATATTTAATTTCAGAGACAATTGGATTATTAAATACTTTAATAGTGCCTGAATGTATTATGCACAATCTTGCACCTTTGTACCTCTCCAGCCTGATACTAAAGCATTCTCATCTGTCCTTTATCTGCTTTATCTGATAATACTACACTGCTTTTAGTCCCCCTACCCCTCCCCGCATTTTTTTTTTTTTTTTTTTTTTTTTTTCCTTTCTACAAGAGGTCCATTTGCTTGGACACCCTTTCTTTTCTCTTTGAAGGTCTAATTCCCACTTATGGTTTAGATATCAACAGAAGTATAATTTTCTCTGGAAAGCTTGAACTAACACTCATAAATCAGACCTACCTGTCCTCCTTGTGTACTAAGACTGCTTGTTATCCAAGGGCTTATTATGCTGTCATGTCACTAACTGCCTCTATGATTTGCTCCCCAGTTACTATGAATTTTGCAAGGCAATGATTATGCCTAGTTTGATGACCATTATATCCACAATGTTGAACACAGGACCTGGAACACAGAAGGTGTTCAATAAATATCTCTTGAATGAGTGCTGAATATGTGGTATGAGGTTGGCAGCAGACCAGCTGGGTGATCAATGATAAAGGCCTGAACTAAGGTTAAAGTGTTAAAGATGTGGCAGATAGGTGGAAGAGTGACATAAGGGTTGAATGTGGTGACTTACTAATTGTTAGTGGCAGAAAAGAACAAATTGTTAGAAGAGATTCACAGAGGTTAAGTAGAGATGAATAGCTCCCAATATTTAAAAACTGGGTAGACAGAACCAACACAACCATGTTAACTGTTGCCACTTTGAGCTACTGCTCTACTCTTCACATAAGCCAGGTACAATGCCTATCTTAGTATTTCCCCAAAATGCCAAGGTATGCTCCTGTCTCACACTGTGTAGCTGCTGATTCTTCATCCTGGAATAGCCTTCCCTCAGACATTCACGGGACTCACCCCATTATATACTCAGATGGTTGCTCAAATGATAATATTTTCAGTGATGACTTCCCCCAGCATCCCTCTTGGAAATGCAACCACTTTCTTACCTTGACTCACCTCAGCAATTTTCCCTACTTCATTTTTCTCTACAAAACTTAACAGTATTAGAAACACAGTATTATTATTATTTATTTGTTTTGTCTCTTTCACTAGGAATAGAAAGTCCCAGAGAGGTAAAAATTTGTTTGCTTACTTCCTTAGGCACTCAACAAATATTTGTTTAATTAGTTAGTTAGTCAACGATTGAATGAAGGAATGAGCAATGCTGTCCATACAGGAACAAGGAGGGAAATATAAATGCAGATGATAATATAATGTCATTTTTAGGAGGCATCCAGTGATGTTCATGGGAAGGTTTTAACTGGTACCTTCAATCATATCAGACCCACAGACAGTTGAATAGAGGGAAAAAAGAATTTTAAAAACATACAGAAATTGGGAAACAACAAATATTTAATGATTGGGCAACAGAAGACGACCCAGCAAAGAATTCTGAAGAGAACTAATCAAAGGGGTAAGAATAACACAAGAACAGGAGAAATGGAGAATTTCAAGATGGTCAATACTATCAAATATAATATAATACAGCATTCTTTGTTTTGTTAGAAACTGAAACAAAGGAAGAAAAGGGACCAGAGGACTTCATAGAGGTAAGTTGTAACTTTAGGCAGGTTTAGAGGAGCATAAGATAACAAACACAAGAATCACCACTACTTACTGAGCACTTACATGCTATGCAAGGCCTTGGTTCTTAAAATTTACCAGGTCTCTAATACTCCCAACCCCATTACTGTGTAGTTATTTTATTATCTATATTTTTGGGAAAAATAAGGTTCAGGGAGATTACACAGGTCATAGCTGTTTAGAGGACTAACAAGCTCAGTGAATTAAAGTTTAAGCCATAATAAAAATATGATTTAAAATATTTTGTTCACTTGACACTCCTAACATAAATTCCAAGTAAATTAAATTTCCAAGCACAAAAGCTTATGACTTTAGGTACCTATACTTGCAAACTTTAAATATTTATAAAAGAAAAAATAATTTTAAACCTTGTACTTTATAACTCTAGAATATCATTATCATTTATCAATTATTGGACTTATATCTTTAGGAATTCCTGAGTTATCTAGACCTTCTGCTTTTGTGATGACTTTTTTCTTTTGAGTGTCCATAAGACTCATTTTATAATTTTTCAGCCTATGTGCTAGAACCATACAAAGTGCTATAAACACACCATCTCAGGAAACCTTCACCTTAACCTTCTGATTTGAATTCTACTGTTAATAAGAAAGAAATTAGACCAGAGACTCTGCACCTAATAGAAGAGAAAATAGGTCCAAATCTTCATCACGTTGGCCTAGGACCAGATTTCCTTAACATGACTCCCAAAGCACAAGAAATAAAAGCACGAGTAAATGATTGGGATAGAGTCAAACTAAAAAGCTTTTTCTCAGCAAAGGAAACAATCAGCAATGTGAAGAGAGAGCCTTCAGAGTGGGAGAAAATCTTTGCCACACACACTTCAGATAGAGCACTAATCTCCAGAATCTACAAAGTACTCAAAAATCTTTACACCAAGAACACTAATAACCCAATCAATAAATGGGCCAAGGAAATGAACAGACACTTTACAGAGGAAGATCTACAAGCAATCAACAGATTTATGAAAAAATGCTCAACATCCCTTGTTATAAGAGAAATGCAAATCAAAACCACCTTAAGATTTCATTTTACCCCAATTAGAATGTCTTTTATTAAGAATACAGGCAACAACAGGTGTTGGCGAGGATGTGGGGAAAAGGGTACACTCATACATTGCTGGTGGGAATGCAAGATGGTGCAGCCACTCTGGAAAAGCAGTGTGGAGATTCCTTAGAAAACTTGGAATGTATCCACCATTTGACCCCGCTATCCCACTCCTTGGCCTATACCCAAAGGACTTAAAGACCTCTACACTGAGAACTACAGAACACTAAAGAAAGAAGTTAAAGAGCATCTGAGAAGATGGAAAGATCTTCCATGTTCTTGGATAGGCAGAATTAATATTGTCAAAATGGCCATACTTCCAAAAGTGCTATACAAATTCAATACAATTCCAATTAAAATCCCAATGATGGACCTCATAGAAATAGAGCAAGCAATCATGAAATTCATATGGAGGAATAAGAGACCCAGAATTGCTAAAGCAATCCTTAGCAAGAAGAGGGAAGCAGGGGGTTTCACAATACCAGACCTCCAACTATACTACAGAGCAATAGTGACAAAAACAGCATGGTATTGGTACCAAAATAGGCAGGTAGATCAATGGTACAGAATAGAGGACACAGAGACAAACCCAAATAAGTACAGGTATCTCATACTTGACAAAGGAGGCAAAAACATGCAATGGAGAAAAGACAGCCTCTTCAACAAATGGTGCTGGGAAAACTGGAAATCCATATGCAGCAAAATGAAACTAAACCCATATCTCTCACCCTGTACAAAACTAAACTCAAAGTGGATCAAGGACCTAGAAATCAGACCAGAGACTCTGCACCTAATAGAAGAGAAAATAGGTCCAAATCTTCATCATGTTGGCCTAGGACCAGATTTCCTTAACATGACTCCCAAAGCGCAAGAAATAAAAGCACGAATCAATGATTGGGATAGAGTCAAACTAAAAAGCTTCTTCTCAGCAAAGGAAACAATCAGCAATGTGAAGAGAGAGCCTTCAGAGTGGGAGAAAATCTTTGCCACACACACTTCGGACAGAGCACTAATCTCCAGAATCTACCAAGTACTCAAAAATCTTTACACCACGAACACCAATAACCCAATCAATAAATGGGCCAAGGAAATGAACAGACACTTTACAGAGGAAGATCTACAAGCAATCAACAGATTTATGAAAAAATGTTCAACATCCCTTGTTATAAGAGAAATGCAAATCAAAACCACCTTAAGATTTCATCTTACCCCAATTAGAATGTCTTTTATCAAGAACACAGGCAACAACAGGTGTTGGCGAGGATGTGGGGAAAAGGGTACACTCATACATTGCTGGTGGGAGTGCAAGTTGGTGCAGCCACTCTGGAAAGCAGTGTGGAGATTCCTTAGAAAACTTGGAATGGATCCACCATTTGACCCTGCTATCCCACTCCTTGGCTTATACCCAAAGGACTTAAAATCAGATTGCCTCAGTGATGCAGCCACATCAATGTTCATAGCTGCTCCATTCACAATAGCTAGATTATGGAATCAACCTAGATGCCCTTCAGTAGATGAATGGATAAAGAAACTGTGGTATATATACACAATGGAATATTACTCAGCCATAAAGAAGAATAAAATTATGGTATTTGTAGGTAAATGGATGATGTTGGAAACTCTTATGCTAAGTGAGATCAGCCAATCCCAAAAATCCAAAAGCCGAATGGTCTCTCTGATATATGAATGATGATGCATAATGTGGGGGGGAAAGATGGCAAGAATGGAGGAAAGATAGCTAGCATAGAG